>JAFISB010000220.1:0-52163 GCA_022560015.1 Diplodia mutila
TTTTCAAGAAGAAAACGGGATAAGAGAGAGAAGGTAGGGAAAGGAGATGAGACGTGTGCTCTCGCGATAGAGAGAGAGAGAGAGAGAGAGAGAGAGAGAGAGAGAGAGAGAGAGAGAGAGAGAGAGAGAGAGAGCACCAGTAGAGCTCCTCGTCATGAAACAATCCGCCCGACTGGTTTTTTCGTTTTGCTTGCCCCCACTTGTTTGCATCGTAGGGCCGACGACCACCCCTCATCGTGACCATCATCGCTTCATACAATTAATTAATCTTTTTTTTTCTCTCTTTGCACGGGCATCGGGAAGACGTGCGTGCCGTGGCGGGCGGCGAGCGCGCCGCGCCGGCTCCGGCGCGCCTACACCATCATCCCGGTGAGACGACGGACAAAAACCACGCATGTAAGATGTATGTGTGTGTGTTTTTTTTTCACCGCCCGGCCAGCCAGCCAGCCAGCCAACGGGGAAAAACGGAAAGGCAAACACGAAGCGCGGTGGGGACGAGCGGTGGGAAGGAGGAAGGAATGTACTATGTAAACGTGGGAAAATCCGATGTGTTGTTGGCCGGCCCTTTAAGGATTGCGAAACATCAGGCATGGCCAGGAGGTTTTTGTTATTTTGAGGTGGTTGTCGTTGGCTGTGAAGCGAGCGATGAGTGCAGCGTTGTGGGCCGCAAAAGACCAGCCAGCCCTGCAGTGACGAGCTGATGGCTTGCTGGTGGAGAGGGGCGCCAAGGCAATGGAGGGGCAGGGGCGCTCGGGGCGGCAGGGCAGGGTTGGCCTGGATGGGGGATTCGCAGTCGCTCGGCCGCGGTGATCTCGTGCGTGGCGCGTCACTGAGTAGTAGCGATGAGGACAAAAATGCGGTGAGGAAAAGATGGCGCAGAGCGATCGTGGCAGCCGGACGGGCGAGTCGGGTCGTCGTGGGGCCTGACAGGACGGGATCGACCAACAGCAGTCGTCGCGTGGATGGGTCGACAAGTCGGAGGCTTTTTTTCAGGGTGCCAGAGCCGCTGCGAGTCCTGGCGCTGTGAGCGGTCGGATGCGGTCCTGCAGCGGCGCGCGTGGCATGCTTGCATGAGACGGCGGCACGCATTTTGCAGCACCGCATCCGCGCCCTTCGAGGCCGCACTTTGCGCTGGGCTTGGGTGGTAGCAGCTGGCCCAGCAGAAGCCGGCGATTACGCAGGAAAAAGGTGGCTCGCAGCATGGTGCACATCTTTGCCTAGCTAAACACGTCAGGTCCCTGCTCGGCGGAGGGTGCATGTGCTGGAGCTGTTTTCTCTTTTCCCACGGCGTGCGCAATCCTCATTTACTATCGATACATACCCGCTTGTCCCTTGTCGGCGCTCTTGCTTGACCATTTCCCCAACCCGCCCGGCGTCCAAGCGTTTTCCCTCCCTCTCCCTTCGCCGGGGAGCAGATGGTCTGCACACCCACCTGCACGTCGACACCGCGTTGGAGCACGGGGCACGCCGCCTATCGCGGAAGATTGGCCGGGAGAAGCACAGCCGAGGGTCCCCATCACATCGCAGTGGCTGGGATTGACCGGCTCAGCGCCGCGCTTTGGCAAGTCGTTGGCCGGCAACCTTGTGACCCGCCAGTCCAACCACCACTGTCGCCGCTCCCTTCGCCCTTTCCTGTCGTGCAGAAAAAAGGGATTGTTTTGCGTAACCCCTTCGCCGCACGCCTCATCGGTGCCGAAGTAAGCAGCCTCAAACTCCCTCCACCCAACGAGCACGAGGGGAGAAAAAAGCTGGGGCGCTCGACCAAACGCCCTGTCGACACATTTCGTCTCTTGTCTGGATCGCCCCACGATTCTCAGCTTACTCTTGGATTTTTTTTTCTTCCTGCTACCGGGTGGTTGTCTACAATTGGTTTTTTTTGGCCTTCTGCCTAACTCATCTCCTTGCGCACCTTGCATACCTCGGAGCGTCCGCCTGGCGCGCTGCGCATACCAAAGGTTAATTAATCCCGCGTTGGGTTGGAAGCACCTCTAACGACCAGATCCACACCTACTTCTTTGCCGCGACCGCCGCGTGAGTTCCACATCTCCGGCGGTTGCACACAGTAGTTGCGGTCTCACCCACACCCGCACGCACACTCTCCGCCGCCGACCAAAACCGGAACGGGACACGCTTTTCGGCTCAGATGTGCCCCGACGGCTCGACCTCGCCCCAACAGTGCGTCCCTCGAAGCTTTCGTGTTTAGCAGAACATGGCCACGGCCGCTGTTATCCTACCCGCCGCGGCACCGCCGCCGCCGTCACCGCCCCGGCTTGCGCTCTTTGACGAGCTGCTGCCGCCGAGACGAAGAGAGCCGCTGCCGTCGCGCCGACAACGGAGGCAGCAGCAGCAGCGCGCGGACAAGAACTCCTTCTCCGGGTTCGAGGTGCTGCTGCGATGGCGCGTCGGTCAGGCGCTCAGCTCGGCGCGATTGCTTGCCGCCGCGCTCGCGCGCCAGCAGCAGGACTCAACGACGAGATGGCGCGAAGATAGATTGAATCCCGAGAAGCGCGTGATGGCTGCGCATGACGGACAATCCCCTCCTCCTTCTCATCCTCCTCCGGCCTACGAAGACACGCTCGACGACGCGCCGCCCGATTACACCTCCACCGACGCGCTGGCCACCGCCCGCGCACAGATCACCGAGGCGACCGCCGCAGCCGCCCCTCCACCGCTTCCGCCGTACGGACCCCCGAGCGCCCCTTCGCACCCGCTGTCGTCGATCGAGTTGCTCGAGAAGGAAGGATGCCGTCGTCTCGGTGCGCCGAAGGTCGACTGGTTGAAGGTGGACAGTGTGCGCGAGCACAAGAAGAAGAAGCCGGCGGCGAAGAAGAAGGTGGCCGCCTGGGCGCAGAGCGACGACGAGAGCGATAAGAAGAAGGACGAAGGCGGCGGGGACAACGACGGCGGAGGCGGAAACGGGGGTGGTGGTGATGGCGGAGGTGGCGGAGATGCGGGCGGAGGAGGCGATGATAATGGCAACAACGGCGACAATGGGGACGACTGGAACGATGCCGGCGGCAAGAAGAACAAGAAGAAGAAGAAGGGCAAGAATGCCGCTGACGAAGAGGAAGAGGAGAAGAAAGCCGAAGAAGACGAAGAGGAGGCGGATGCCGCCGCAGCGCCTGCTGCTACCGGCTCGGCGTTCGACGCTCTGGCTATGGAGGACGACGCCCCCGATGCGAATCCGGACGATGAATGGGGAGGATTCACGCCCGCCACCTCGAAGAGGAAGAAAAAGAAGGGCAAGGTAAGTCGTTCTATAGTTGAACCCCTCCACGGCGCCATTCCCGGCGCTACCACACGTGGGTTTTGTCCGGGGAATTAAGGGAGGCGGTTTCGCGCTAAGATAGCTTACCAAATTGTGGCAACAGAACGCTGACCCTGAACCCGTCCCTCCGCCACCTCCTCCCGCACCTGCTGCTCTTGACAATGCTGCCGGCGGCATGAACTTCGACAGCGTCGATTTGGACGAGGGCGCGGATGCCCCGAGGATCGACCTCAGTTTTGGCGGTGCGGATTCCAAGGCCGGAACCGGCCTTGGAGGAGGCACAGGCTTCAGCTGGGGCTCGACCAGCTGGGGCTTCCCGGCTTCGGACAAGAAAGACGACGCCGCCGCGGACGAGGCTGCCGACGCCAACAATGCATGGAATTTTGGTGGGGGCTCGAAGAAGACCGACGGCGGCTTCAACTTCGGTTTCGGCGCCGCAGCAGAGGAGAAAAAGGAGGAAGATGACTGGGGCTGGGGCACGGCATCGTCCAAGAAAGACAAGAAAAAGAAGAAGGGAGGGTTCGACCTTCTTGACGAGCCACCGCCACCTCCACCCGGGCCCGAACCTCCGGCTGCTACAGAGGCTGCGGCGGATGACCTCTGGGGATTCGGGAACAAGAAGGACAAGAAGAAGAAAAAATGCAAGGCCGACCCTGAGCCCGAAGCTGAACCCGAGCCCATCATCGTTGTTCCTGAACCCGAGCCTGAACTTGCACCTGAACCTGAGTCAGCGGCCCCTGCTGAAGTCGCGCCAGAGGACGACTGGGGTGGATGGGGAGCGGCTACTTCGAAGAAAGACAAGAAAAAGAAGAAGGGCAAGAATGTGGATCCCGAGCCTGAGCCCATCGTCGAAGTGCCGCCCCCACCACCGCCGCCTCCGCCTCCCGAGCCCGTTCTGGCTGCCGAAGATGATTGGGGCGGATGGGGAACGACCAGTTCGAAGAAGGACAAGAAAAAGAAGAAGGGCAAGGGTGAGCCCGACTCACCGCCAGAGGAACCCGCCGTTGTCATTGTTCCTGACGATGATATCGCGGCGCCTTCTGCGGCGGCAGGGGTAGCACCCGAAGACGATTGGGGTGCTTGGGGAACCAAAAAGGACAAGAAAAAGAAGAAGGGACCCATGGCTGTCGACGATTTCCCGTCACCTCCCCCGCCTCCGCCGGTGATGGTTGTGCCCGAAGCCGTGCCGGAGGAGAACGATTGGAGCTTCTCATGGGGAAATAATGCAAAGGATAAGAAAAAGAAAAAGAAAGGTGTGTTGGCAACAATCGAACCTCCCCCTCCTCCACCCGAGCCCGAGCCACCCGCGGCCGAAGTCCAACAGCCGGACGCTGTTGATGAGCCGAAAGCCGAGGGCGACGATGCTTGGGGCTGGGGCGTCGGCAAGAAAGACAGGCCGAGAAAGGAGTCGCAGAATGGTCCGGTGGAGGTTGTCGGTGATGACCCAACAGCTACTGTTCAGCAGCCCGACGGCATCACCGAAGGCGGTGCCGCGGAGGACGTGGGGTGGGGCAACGGTTGGAGCACGGGCAAGAAGGACAAGAAAAAGAAGAAGGGCGCCGCCGCCAACGCGGCGTTCGACTTCCCGCCTGCGCCTACTCCTCCACAGGAAGCGATGCCCCTGGCAATCGAAGCCCCGCCTCCACCACCGCCTCCTGCACCCCTCGCGATCGAAGCGCCGCCGCCTGCGGCTGATGATCCCGCGTGGGCTGCTGTGACAACGGGCAAGAAAGGAAAAAAGGGAAAGAAGAGTAAGCTGACTGAAAAAGGATCCGCGCAATCGCCACCCCCCGTAGAGGTCATCAACTTCGAGGCCGAGGGCCACCCCGACGATATCATGGAGATCATCGACAAAGGCACGCCACCCGAGGCCGAGGGCCACCCCGAAGACATTGTCCAGATCATCGACGAAGCCACCCCGCCCGATCCCGAGGGCAATCCCGATGATATCGTTCAGATCATCGACGAAGGCGCGCCGCCCGAACCCGAACCCGAACCCGTCGTCGAAGTGCCGCCGCCACCTCCCCCAGAACCCGAGCCTGAAAAGAAAGAGAAAAAGGAGAGCAAGAGCTCTTCGGGATGGGGTAGTCTGTGGGGCTCGAGCACCACGGACAAGAAGAAGACCAAGAAGGAACTGGAGAAGGAGAAGAAAGAGAAGGAGAAGCAGGAGAAGAAGGAGGCCAAGGAGGCCAAGGAGGCCAAAGAGCGGGAAGAACTGGAGCGACTCGAGAAAGAAGAAGCTGAACTTGCTGCACTGGAAGCGGAGGAGCTCGCCGCTGCTGAGGCCGAGGCCGAGGCCGCAAAAGCTGCGGAAGAGGCTGAAGCTGCTGCAAAAGCTGCGGAAGAGGCCGAGGCTGCTGCGAAAGCTGCGGAACTGGACCCAAATGAAATCCTCGAGATTGTGGACGAGGCGCCGTTGTCCAAGAAGGACAAGAAGAAAAAGAAGAAGGGCAAGGCTGTCGAAGAAGTGTCTTCTCCGCCTCCACCGCCGCCCCCTCCGCCTGAAGAACCACTCCCGGAGCCCGAACCCGAGCCTGTGCCTGAGGTAGTGCCCGAACCGGATGTCGTTCCCGACACCATGCCCGCGGCATCGAGCACGTGGGGTGGCTTTTGGGGTGTCTCACTCAGGAAAACCAAAAGCCCGGTCGCAAAGGACCTCGTGGAACACGACGCTATGCCGCATGAGGAAGTGGCAGCTGACCCCGCGGTTGTCGAGGCTGAACTCCCACCACCACCGCCGCGTGAGCCGTCGCCTCCGCCCTCTGGAAAATTAAAAAAGACGAAGAAGGGCGGAAAAGTGAGCGATCGCCTCAAGGCGTTCGAAGCGCTCGAGGAGCCGCAGTCTCCGCCTCCCGTGCCCAATTTTCCTGTCGAACCTGAGCCGCCACTCGTCGTCGAGCAGCCCGAACCCGAAGTGTTGCCTGCTGACGCGCCTGTGGAAGAGGTCGCGCCACCACCGCCGCCACCTGTCGAGATCGTAGAACCCGCGCCCTCTTCTCATAAAAAGTCGTCCAAGGATAAAAAGGCAGACAAGAAATCTTCGAAGTCGAAGAAGAGCAGCAGCAAAGAAAAGGAACCCGAGCCTGCGCCTCCGCCTCCGCCTCCGCCTGTTCCTGAGCCTGTGGTCGTTCCGGAGCCTGAACCGATCGTCGACGTTCCCGACGTCCACTCGCCTGTGCCCGGCAGTTTCCCTGAAGACGAAGAACCGCTGTTCGAACTTGTGTCTCCTCCACCTCCTCCCCCTCCGCCACCAGCGCCTATTGAACCCGAGCCTGTGCCTGCTGCGGCAGAGCCGCTCCCGGCGCCGCCGCCAAGCGACAAGAAAAGCAAGAAAGATAAGGACAAGAAGAGCAAGAGCAAGAGTAAGAGCAGCAGCGCGCCGAAGCAGAGCTTCTTTGGGGAGATCGTCAATATGGATGCGCCAGAACCTCCGTCGATGCCCGAGCCTCCCATGCCTGAACCACCTTCTATGCCCGAACCTCCACTTGTCGATATCGTGCCCGATGATGCGCCGCCTGACGAAGAGCCTATCAAACCTCCCACTCCCCCACCCGAACCTGCCGCACCAGAACCTCGAAAGGAACGCCCGAAGGTGGTCCGTGACAAGAACGGTACGAGCGCTTGGGGTTTCTGGGGTGTGGCCCCACCGTCCAAAGACACGCACAAGAAGTCGCGCGATAATGGTACAAAGGAGAGACCTGGACTGATGCGGTCCAAATCTGAGCGACACTCTTCGCGTCGCGATCGAGAGAAGGACAAGGAGCGGGATGAAGGCAAGGACTCGAAGTCATCTGGTTCGGGCGAGCACGCTCCGAAGACACCCTCGAGACCGCGGCAACAACGCGGCGGAAGTTTTGGCGGACTATTTGGCATGGGTGCGGCTCCTACGCCCTCGAGATCAAAGTCGATGCGCGAGCCCAAGACACACAAGTCGCATTCACGTCATCCTTCGGTCGAAAGGGATGGTGGATTGGTATCACCACCGCCTGAGGATGAAGCGGGCCACTTCTCGTCAAAGGCTGCCAAGCTTATGGGCATGGATATGGGCGAGCGAGGGCGTGATAGGGCCACTCGACGTCACACCACGAGGGAGCACCGCAAAACAAGAGCAGCGCCGCCCGATCCCTACGCCATCGACGACGACGATTTGGTCATGGTTGACGGAGCGGACGCTCCAGCGCCAGGGTCGGATCCATCAAGGCGACGCAAGCACAAGTCGCGCAGCGTCGACCCTGCAATGGACGAAGATCCGGTCATCGTGGACGCTGCCGCCGCCATCCCTGACGAAGCGCCCGAAGTCATGACCGGCCCGGACGACGTGGCATTCGTCGAGAAGCCAAGGCGCTCGGGAACCAGACGCGAGAGGCGCGAGCATCCCGAAAGCCCGCCGAAGAAAACAGGCCTCATGGGCATATTCGGGCTCGGCTCGAAGAAGAAAGAGGTCGCCTCCGACTTCGAAGACCGCCGTCACCGCAGCGCCCGTACGGGCGACGAGGAGCGCAGGCGCAAGCGATCCTCGGCGCGCAACGCGGACGAAGACTACGCGAAGCGCCTGCGTCGGGAAAGCCGCAAGATCCGCTCACGTCATCCGTCCGACGACGGCGCTCCGGAGCCGCCGGCTGATGTGATCCTCGACGACGCCATGCCTCCGATGAACGGCACTCCCCCCGTCGACGCCGACGACGCCGCGGAGCGCGAGGCCAGGAGAGCGGAGAGACGCGCCAAGCGCGCGGAGCGGGAAGCCCGCGACATCGAAGAAGAGGAGGCCAAGGCGGCGCACCGACGCGAACGCAAGCGCCCCGTAGACAAACACGAGGAGCGCAAGCACCGCGAGCGCGAAGCCAAGGCCAACCGTCTGCGCGAGGAACGAGAGCGCGAGGAGAGACGCGCCGAGGAGAAGCGTCAGCGCCGCGCCGAGAAGGAGGCGCGCAAGGCCGCGGAAGAGCAGGATCTCGAGGCCAAGGAAGCCGAGCGTGCCGAGCGTCGTGCCCGGCGCCGGGAGCGTGGGCGCGAGAGGGACGGCGGTGACGTCGAGCCGTCGGCTCGTCACCACAGCTCCCATCGTCGCTCTCATAGACCCTCCGCCGCCGCCGCCGCCGCCGGGCCGGGCGATGACGACTCGGAGCGTCGCCGCAGACACGAGGAGCGCAAAGCCTCTCGCCGCGCCGGCGGCGGCGGCGGCGGCGGCGGGAAGTCGTCCCGCTCGCGCGGCGAACAGCAGCCTCCCCCGCCCCCTCCTCCGGGCGGCGGTGCCGACTTCTACTTCGACCCGCACCTCCACCACGACATCGATCCCGCCGCGGCGCCTCCCCCACCGCCCCCACCACCACCTGCCGCCGCCGCCGCCGCCGCCGCCTACCCCTCGCACTCCAACCCGGGCAGCGACAAGACGCGCTCCTGGGTCGACCAGATCAACGCCGAGCCGCCGCTGCCGCCGCCCGTCGAAGGCACGATCCTCGACCCGCCGGCGGACCCCGCGGCGGCGTTCGACCCGGTCGAGGAGGAGGCGCGGAGGGAGCGGCGGAGCAGGGCGAAGCGGGACTCGAAGATGATGGCGGACGACGACGGCGGGGACAGGAGGAGAAGGCGGCGGGGGAAGGAGGGCGAGGGGGCGTTGAGGAGCAGCGATGGGAGCGGGGATGGCGGCGGGAGGAGGAGGAAGACGACGACGAGGGACGCGCCGCCGGTGGCGTTGTTCGGCGAGGCGGACCCGTTGGCGGCGGGGATGAGGACGTGGGATGGGCGGCCGGTGGAGAGGCCGAGGCAGCAGGAGAGGAGGGGGAGTAGTTGGTTGAAGAATTTGAAGACGGTGTTTTGAGGGGGTGGTGGTGGTTTGGTGTGGTGGGTGGTTTGGTTGGTTGTTTGTGGTGGTTTTCTTTTTGCATAGGATGGATGGGTGCGAGCAGCATAGATGCATGGCATGGCCCGGCATGGTATGGCATGTGGTGGGGGTTTAGTTTGGGTTGCATGGTTAGCGGGCCAGCGAGCGGAACGAGAGCATCTTCTCTTTTTATTTCTTTCTCTCTTCTGGTTCATCTCTCTTTTTCTTAGGACCTGCCGGTCAGGGGGACGATATTACGGGTTTGGTGTGGGCGACGAATTTCCTACGACCAGGATGACGGGCGGGGGAGTTGGAGCTGGCGGACGATCGATGGGGAGGGAGGTTGTTGCTAAATTAGCAAACACCATCGGTTTCTGCTTGTTCGGTTCTTCTTCATCTCCTCCTCCTCACGCCTCTTCTCTCTCTCTCCCATCTTCGCGGGGGTTAACGGTCATCATGGCGACGCGTTTTATGAAGAGACGATATGATGATACCCTGGAACGATATGTATGCATGTAGCTATTAGCTCGGTTTTCCCCGAAAGTCAGACACACAATGAGGATGGTGGCCAACAAGGCTTACTCCCAGTATTTTATCATTGTTTTCCCATTTGTAACAGAAGTTCATCTGGTCTGCAGTATGAGGCGTGTTTGCCTAAGGCACAGGGGCTTGGCATTCGTTTGGGGCAGACAGCGGGAGGGGATGGTCAATGCTTCCCTTTTTCGCGCTCGGCCGGAGAAAAATGGCGGAAGTGACATCCATGGCGCGCAGCTGCAGCCAGCTAACCCGCTGACTCCCAGAGAGCTTTCTTGCCAGCAACGCCAATCCCTCAACAACGCCGGTCCCCCAACCTTTCTCTCTCCGCCATCACCTCCCTCCCTCCTTCTCGCCGCCGTAGCAAAAGGAAAAAAAAGACAATCGCCATGGCTCCCGCCGCTGGGCTGATGCGCTCAGCTACCGCACCGGGCGTGGCTCGCGTCCTACGCGCCGCCGCCGCCGCTCGCCCGCAACAACCACCACGCGCCCTCCTCGCCGCCGCGTCGTCCTCCCGCAGCTTCACGAACTTCCCTCAATCCTCGTCGTCCGGCGGCAACAACCACTCGGCGCCGCCCAGCATCTTCGGGCTACCCGCCGGCACCGGCCTGGGCGGCGGCGGCGGCGGCGGTGGTGGTTCGCCGACGTCGTACTTCCAGCGCACGCCGTCGCTGCCGGCCAACACGATCGTGCGGTTCGTGCCGCAGCAGACGGCGTGGATCGTGGAGCGGATGGGCAAGTTCAACCGGATACTGCAGCCGGGACTGGCCATCCTGATACCGTTCCTGGACCGCATCGCGTACGTCAAGAGCTTGAAGGAGGCGGCGATTGAGATTCCGAGCCAGAGCGCGATCACGGCGGACAATGTCACGTTGGAGCTGGACGGGGTGTTGTACACGAGGGTGTTTGACGCGTACAAGGCCAGGTGAGTGATTGATGGCGGCGGAGGGGGGGAGGTATCGGGTTTTGGGGGCTAACGGAGAGGGTTTTTCTCAGTTACGGGGTCGAGGACGCCGAGTACGCCATCTCGCAGCTGGCGCAGACGACGATGCGGTCGGAGATCGGGCAGCTGACGCTGGACCACGTGCTGAAGGAGCGGGCGAACCTGAACGCCAACATCACGGCGGCGATCAACGAGGCGGCGCAGGACTGGGGGGTGACGTGCCTGCGGTACGAGATCCGCGACATCCACGCGCCGGGCCCGGTGGTGGAGGCGATGCACCGGCAGGTGACGGCGGAGCGCAGCAAGCGGGCCGAGATACTCGAGTCGGAGGGCCAGCGGCAGAGCGCCATCAACATCGCCGAGGGCCGCAAGCAGAGCGTCATCCTGGCGTCGGAGGCGCTGCGCTCGGAGCAGATCAACATGGCGAGCGGAGAGGCCGAGGCGATCCTGCTCAAGGCCAAGGCCACGGCCGCGGGCATCGACGCGGTGGCGCGGTCCATCGAGCACGGCAAGCACAACGCGCAGAGCGCCGTCGGCCTCAAGGTCGCGGAGCAGTACGTCGACGCCTTCGCCAAGCTGGCCAAGGAGGGCACGTCGGTCGTCGTGCCCGGCAACATGGGCGACATCGGCGGCATGATCGCCACGGCCATGTCGGTGTACGGCAAGGTTTCGGAGGGCCAGGCGAAGAACACGGCGGCCAGGATGCTGGGCGCCGGCGAGCAGAACAGCCATCAGCATCACGAGTCGGCCGGCTCGCAGCGCGCGAGGGAGGTCGAGAGGGAGGCGCGGGAGCTTGGGGAGCAGGCCGATGATGTGCAGAAGAGCGTGTTGGAGAGCTTCGAGAACACGACGCAGAAGAGATAGGTTTCTCTTTCCGGTGTATTGGATGAGGGATGAGGGGGAGAGGGGGGGGGGGGGGGTTTGTTGTAAGCTTTGGCGGAGGGCATTTTCTCTACTCAGGAGGGAATCCGGTTGCTGAGAAAGGAACATGGACATCACGGCGATGAGGGTTGAGTTTGGCGGATTATTTCCCCTGCTTCGGGGGGGAACTCTACGCAACAAAACAAAAAGCAGAATGAGGGATGGATGGATGGATGGGCGGACGAAGGGGAATCAGACACCGCCCACCACATCATAACCAGCATGGCGTTACAAAAAAGGAGTCGTTGTACATGTATAGTATAAGGGTGACTCTTTTTCCTTCCTTTTCTTGCTTGCTTGGGTTTCTACACGCTACTCTTCTCACGGATACGGACGGGACGGACGAATAGGGGAGGAAAGGTTTGTCGAATGAAGTCATCCACTCTCGGATTGGCCATGTGGCATTTCTTTTTTTTTTTTTTCGCCTCTTAGGCGGTGGTGACATGATAAGGTGACGAGTTTGAGTAGTGGTGATCCTTTGGGGGGGTTGGACGGGGGTGCCGCGTGATTGCCGGCGAATTGGAAGAAAAGCCCATGTTACGCGCGGTTGCCGATCAAAGAGTTGCATGGCGCATGCAAACGAATGCGGGTCGGGCCCAATTGCGGGGAGGGGGAAGGTGACGAACCGCGGTGCGGACTCTTCTGCGCGCTCGCGCTCGCGCCGGGCAGCTGCGAGGGCAAGGGGAAGAAGAAGGGAAAATATGATTAGAAAAGGGTTCACGAATTGGGGCTTTGTCGGAGAAAAACGACGCCAATGGCCGCGCGTGGAGGCGACGGGGCGACGATTTAGCGTGTGGCAGGCTGCACGTCGGTGGGGACCCTGTTGTCGTCTATCCGTACGTGGGCTCCACATTCTGCTGGTCGGCTGCTCACTTGCCCGATTGTCCTCTTCCCTGGCTGGACCTGGCGAACAGGGACCAGCCACCGTGATTTTATTAAAGAAACCGAGCGTCGCCGCCTCCCGAGAGGAACCGTGCAGAGGATGGGAGGCGAGGCGGTATTTGACCGGTTGGATTCCCTGTTCTGACTGAATTTTCCCCCGTCAGCCCTGAAGATTACTCGACGACTCGTGACACGGAAAGAGAAAGAGAAGAAGAACAAGAAGCGGAAACGGAGGCGGATACGGAACAGAAAGAGAGAGATATACGAAAAGAGAAGGAGAGACAGGATATATAATGGTCGACGTGTACGACGTCCGGCGGAGGTGCGCCCAACAAGCAGCCCTCGCCGATGCCGCCGCCCAAGCACTGCCCCGCCCTCACCAGCAGTATCACCAGCAGTCCGTCGTCCAGCAACAGCGCCTGCACCGCTCCACCTCGGCGCCGCAGCAGTACCAGCTGCACCCGTCACCGCTGCTGCAGCAGCACCCCTCCGCCCGTTCGCCACCCCAGCCACAACTGTCGCAGTCACAGTCACAGCCGCAGCCGCAGCCGCAGCCGCAGCCGCAACAGCAACAGTACACCTACCAGCAGCACCAGCAGCACCGCGCAAACCTGCTTCGGTCCAACAGCATCACCAGCGGCAGCAACAGCGGCAACGGCAGCAGCAACAATACCTACGTCAACGGCGCCTTCTCGACCCCGCTCCGGGCCGACA
This sequence comes from Diplodia mutila, assembly GCA_022560015.1. Taxonomy (NCBI): domain Eukaryota; kingdom Fungi; phylum Ascomycota; class Dothideomycetes; order Botryosphaeriales; family Botryosphaeriaceae; genus Diplodia; species Diplodia mutila. The sequence continues at coordinate 13,084 of JAFISB010000220.1, forward strand.
ACACGTTCCTCAAGATGACCAACGCCACCCAGAGCTACCCGCTGCACATCAAGGGCGTGCCCTACGCCACCACCTCGCGCCTGCAGACGCTGGATGTGTGCCTGCCGCGCCCCTTGAGCGAGAGCCCCAAGGATGCCGTTTGGGTCGTGTGAGTGCTTCTTTTTTTTTCTGGTTTTGTCTGGGCATTTTTCTTTATTTTTTCCCGTCTACTCGAGCCTTGTGCGGATTTTTTTTTTTTTTGCGTTGCTGCCTGATTTTCCTGCGTGCCTCGCCGCTCCGTTTCCGCCTCCGCTTCCGCTTCCGGGTGGAGGCAAGGCTCAACACCATCATTCTTTTTACTTTTTCTTTCCTGGCTACTTGGAGTGTGCGGATGCTTGAATTGGCTTCCTGCTTGCCTGTCACGAGATCTTACTGCGGTGGTTGTTTGCATCACCAAAATCGACCCGCTTTCTCCCTCCACTTCCTTTGACGCTTTTCCCGGTCTTTTCTTCCCATTTCCACTTTCGAAAACTTGGAGCTTTCCACTCCCAACGGGGGCATGCTTTGACTTGTCTAGCTAACCCATCCTCCCAGCTACATCCACGGCGGCGCCTGGCGCGATCCCCTCGTCAGCTCCTCCTCCCTAACCCCAGCCATCCACCACCTCCTCTCCTCCCCCTCCCCCCCGTCCGCCTCCTCCTCGCCCGGCGGGAGCAACCGCAACAGCACCAGCAGCAGCAACAACGGCCACCACCACCACAGCGGCAGCACCGGCAGCATCGGCAACAGCACCAGCAACAGCAGCAGCAGCAGCAGCAGCAACAAACGCACCCTCTCCCACATCGCCGGCTTCGCCTCCATCAACTACCGCCTCAGCCCCTACCCCCAACACCCCACCGCGCCCTCCCTCTCCCCCACCTCCAGCATCCCCGCGCGCCACGAGGGCCGCAACGTCACGCACCCCTCGCACGTGTCCGACACGGCCGCGGCCCTGCGCTGGCTGCGCAGCGAGTACGGCGTCGGCGGCGAGTCGGGCCCGGACGGGCCGCCCGCGCGCGACTGGGTCGCCGTCGGGCACAGCTGCGGCGCGACGCTGGCGTGCCAGCTCGTCGCCGACGGCTGGCTCGACGGCAGCGAGTTCGACAAGGTGGCGGCGCCCGTGGGGCTGGCCGGCGTGTGCGGCCTGTACAACCTGCCGCTGCTGGCGGAGAACCACGCCGACCGCCCGGCGTACGAGGAGTTCCTGCAGGCGGCGTTCGGCGGCGACGAGAGCGTGTGGCTGCGCGCGAGCCCGACGGTGCTGGCGGGGAAGATGGGGGAGGAGCGGTGGCGGAAGGGGCGGTGCGTCGTGCTGGCCGGGAGCGCCGAGGACGAGCTTGTCGAGGGCATGCAGCGGGATGTCATGGTGAGGGCGCTGGAGGAGAGGGGGTGGGTGAGGAGGGAGGAGGGCGGCGGGCCCGACGGGAGGGAGTTAGTCCTGTTGGATGTCGAGGGCAGGCATGACGATGCGTGGAGGGAGGGCAGGGGCGTGGCGAGGGCGATCGAGGTGTTGGTCGGGAGGCTGTTCGGGGGCGCGGGGCCGAAGGAGGGGGAGTTCTTTTGAGCATGATGGTATGATGGAATGATGGCATTCGCCGAACTGTTTTTTTTTTTTTTGTGTCTTTTTGGGGGACGTCATTGCGTGGGTTGATACGTCATGAGACATGAGATATGTTTGTACATACGGTGCGTGGGATAGATCGAGGAGGGGAGGGTCCCCTCCTCCCTCCTGCCTCTTGTTTAAAAGCCACGCTTCGATCGAGCGTGGAGATTGTTCATGGTTGCATTCGCTTCTTCTGCCGGGGCTCGTTGGGGAACTCGAAGAATGGGTAACAAGGAGACAACTCTTGTCTTGCCGCCCTGTTGTGGTCGTTCCCTACTCGGATTGCTTTCTCTGCGCTCCCCATCTCTCCGCGCTGTGCTGTTTGTCGTCATCATCCGCCTCACTGATTCACGCCAATGGTGATGACCGGCATTGCTCCCAGACGCTGCGCCGCACCACGAACAACAAGTGTCGATGAGCACTGCGCGGGTAAGGTTTCCAGGTAGTGAAAAAGCTGCGTCGGGACGACCGGCCGAGCGGAAAGGAGAGTGTCATACGCGGCATAGACGGGGAAAAGCGCAAAGCAAGCACAGTCGATGGTAGACAATACGCGACTTCCAAGTGTTCTGAGTGATGACTTGGTTTCCAAGTGCTGCTGTAAGCTGCTTCACTTGTCGGCTTCACAACTTTGAGGTAGAGGGACTTTTTAAAGGACGGGGGCTCGGCGAGAAGGCAGGTGTCTGCCCACGCTCGGGTGTTCGTGCAACCGGGTCGCGTGCTTGCCGCGCGGCACTGGTTGGAACCACGTGGTGGGTGGCGGAAGCTTCGCCCGGGTGCATGGGGCTGCGAGGAGAGGTGGCCACCGCGTGAATTGGTCTTTGTGATGGTGATGTGGGAAGGCGGTGTCGTGTATAAATTGGTATTCGATGCACCGTTCTATTCGAGCCACTGGAGAGCACTGTCCGAGTGTCTGAACAACCGGCAGACAACAAGTGTCACTTGGGGACAAACAGCCTGTGGTACAAACGGAACTTTTCTGCCCTCTTCTCTTGTTGTGTCTCGTTCATTCGAGTGCCACGCGTTCTGCCGCAACCGCCGTTGAGACCGCGAGTGTCTCTTGGACGCTGCGCTTCAGTGTCAAGATGGCATCCTGCTGTCCATCATCCGGAGAAGATGTTGAACCCCGCCATCTTCGTCTTGAGATTCGGGTGCCCTTGGGAAAAGACTTGGTCTTCGTGCATCATTCCTTCGAACCCGGGAGCCGAGTACCGTCCTGAAGATTTTTGTTTGCATGGTCACCACGACTGAATGGTGAAGGAAGCTTCGTGGCCAGAGCGACTTGGGTCGGACTGAAAGCTTTTAAATTCGGCGAGCAAGCAAGTGAACAAGCGCCGGCACGTGGATGGCTGTTCAAAGGTGGGCGTCAGCGGGGAAAATTTGGGGATTCTAGGGAGTTGGAGCTAATATCCGGACGTGATTGTGTGGTTTTAAAACCTAAATCTATGTCCAGATATTGGATTCACCTACTCATGGAGGGGTGAGTGCAGCATCCTCGGTGGGGCTTAAAGGGCTCAAGTCTTCTGTCACCCGCTGTGCTTGTGTATATCTGCTCGGAATCCCCAACGTCGGTAGAGAGGGTCTGGTGAAAAGCTCAAGCGAATGTTCTTTGTTTGTTTTTGTCGTAACGTTTCCCTGCTTTTCTAGACTTTTACAGGGATGAAGAATACAGGTAGAACACAATGTGAGCTTCAGCCGCAGGATGACATCTATTCGTGTAGCAATCATTTGAGAGCACCATACGCAGGCGTATCTGGTTGATCCCTTTTCGGGTGAGATGCCGCTCCAATATAAAACTGGAGCTCCCGTAGTACGTCCTACGAGAGAACATTAATTCTGTCACTTCACCAATGTGAGGACAAACCTCCCATCGAAACTATTCGAGCTTACTTGGTGCGGCGTTTCTGTTCGCAGAATATGGTTGGGAATTCGACACACTCGCCGGAACAGCTCTCTGCATCTTAACCTGCCCCAATCAGCGTTGATTAATAGTGATGGCGATCCGCTCCATCCCATACTGGAATCCATCATCAACGACCGGTGCTACTGTGCATCAACCAGTCCACCCTGACCCTCTCCTATGGCCTGTTGGTACAACACTGGTGCAGTTGAGGCCGAAGAGCAAGAGCGCAAAAGTCGCAAATGCGCAGGCATATATTAGCCGCGAGGCTTGTGGTGTAGAAGTTCCAAGTGTTGCAGCGCTGGCATGAGAATTGGCACGAAGAAGACACTTAAATGCAGAAATTTCAACATGCGCACACGACGCTTTCTCACGAGGAAGTCATCCCCGTGAAGCGCGTGACGAAGACATGTGAAGCATCGCACCGGACATTCCACTGATGCAGGGGAGCGAGGCTGTGAGGATAATACTAAATATTTCCATTCCTCACAAAGTCATGCACATCGCTTGTAAAGGTGCAATGCACAGAGAGTAAGAGTGAAATGATACGATCGACTTTCTGATAGTAGCATCGTCTTACTCGGGGTCTCCCGTCTGTCGTCGCAGAATTTTAGTACGGTATCCCATACCCTGGTCGAGTTCGCGCAAAATTTGTGGTCCTAAGCAGCTATAAGTGCGGGCGCGCAGCACGAACATTGCATGCGGACGAGCAGCATCAAGAACTAATCTGCTACTCATCATATTACGTCTGCGCTGCGCCTACTTCTGAAGACTCCTGCGAGTGTGGAACACCTTCAGAATCGGAAGCAGTTGATGGTCCAAAGAGGGGCACAACCGAGTGTTACATTCCCTTGCACGTTTACTGTGGAAGAGTATGAACGCGAATTATTAATGTCCTGCGGTACCGGGAGCGCGCTCATCCTTAAGTACACCAACTTCCCAGAACCCCCCTTGCGCACCACCACGTGCATGAAGCACGGGGATTAGGGGATCCCTCACCTGACTCTCCACCCATCTGCCAGTGAATAATAGAAGGCGCCTCTCAGCCCTTCCAAAGCTCACTAATCGCTGAACACCAATTGTTTGCGGAACCGCACGGCGAAGGCTCGTCTACTCCTCCTCCTTCTCTCGCTCGGCGCAATGCACCTCTCCCCACCCTTCGACTCTTCCACGCAGCATCAAGAAGCACCAACTCCCCCCTCAACATCATCCGTAAAGTGTCGTGCCCACCACCACCACCACCACCATCATCATCATCATCATCACCCACCAACGCCGAACCCCACCATCCTTCACCACTCCACACATCACTAACTCCAAGTGAAAGCCCGGCGTGAAACTCAGATGAACAAACACGCTTCCGGAAAAAACAAGTGTGAATAACGGCGGGGGAGGCCAAAAGTAGTGATGTCCAAGGCTCGATTTTGGCGTTCCGATACGGCCCAAAGATGCTCACATCGTGCAAAAGGAGGGGCCTCATGGAGTCAATATAAACGATCCTTACGCGGGTAGTTGTCGCGTGACTGCCGCCGCCTCGGCTCGTCGATACACATACAGGTCTACCCAATGATGATGCATCGTCTGGTTGAGTGAGTGACACTTGACGTCTGTTGAATTTTGCGGCCTGTCTGACATCAATCGGGTCGCGGTCGGTGACGAAAGAATTTGGCCCTCTCGACGGAGATGTTATATCCTACGTAGGCAGTGGAACCTAATATCCGGACGCCTTATTTCACATTTGAGACTTCCATTCACTTCCAGATATTGGATTCAACTGCCTACGTAAGTTGGATATAATGTCTTCTACGGAATAAGGCTGAGAATGTCGAATTCTTTCGTCACCCACTGTGGGGTGGCCGCTGATTCGAACGATTAATAAGTCGTAGACTTCAACTCATGTGGCACCGGCACTCTTGGAGTGGATCTGTTTTCTTCTTCAGAGCCTGCACGTGTGCCGTCTCCCCAACATCCTCACACAGCATGCTCAATATGTTCTTGCATAGATCATTCTCGTTTCAATTTTTTCATACTGTTGTTATCGTTGACGCAGCCAGTGACGCCATTGCTCGGAAGAGGCAGCGTCCTGGGTATAAGCATTCAACCTCATTCCAAACTCCAACGCAGAAGACCCTCTCGAACCACGACTCCGCAAGAAGACCCCCAGAGCAAGTGAATCCGTCTAACCCTTAGCGGCACCAGCCTTGATGAGCAGGATGTCTCCGTCCTCGACGATGTAATCCTTGCCCTTGGTCATGATCTTACCCTGGGCCTTGCAAGTCGCTTCATCACCAAGCTCCTTGAGGATGTTGTAGTTGTACACAATAACTTGAATGAAAGTCTTCTCGAAGTCTGCAGATGTTGTTAGTGTCATGTTCTCTTTAAACAAAAGGTGTATTTCTTACCAGTGTGGATGACACCGGCAGCCTGTGGCGCCTTGATGCCAGCACGGATGGTCCACTGCCTGACCTCATCCTCACCAGTGGTGAAGAACGAGGCGAGGTTGAGAGCCTTGCGCATGGTGGTAATGGCCTTGGGGAGCGCCGACTGGACGCCAAGCTTCTTGCATTCCTCAGCAGCCTCATCCTCCGTCTCAAACTGAGTGAGGCGCTCTTCCAAGCAGATGGAGATGGGAATGATAGGATCGCCCTCGGCGTGCTCCTTGACCCACTCAGCAATCTTGGGAAGGTGCTTGTTCTTCTTACGGATGTAGTCCTTCTCGCTAAGGTTGACGAGGAAGACAACGGGCTTAGCAGTAAGAAGGAAAAGGGTGTTGATGACCTCGACCTATGAGAGCATTAGCATTGCTTCACATCAAATCCAAAATGCGTTGTGAAGATGGTATTTGCAGTGCATGATCAGACGGGACTTCATCTCAGTAAGACCTCTAAGCGTTGTAATTGGTGAGGCTTTCGAAGAGCTGGGTGTAATGTTCGGGCTGAGCCCTTTGTCATCATTCAAGCGGGGAGGGTGCATGATTCGCGAAGAATATAAGAGAAGTTGCGAACGTACCTCCTTGGCTGTCCAGTTGTTCTTGCGGACGTCCTTGCCAGCCTTGAGGTGCTCCAGAATCTTCTCGACGGTAGCTTGCTCCTCCTTGAGCTTCTTCATCTCAAGACTCTGGCCACCTCTCCTGGTCTGCTTGACAAGGTTCTCAAGAGCCTTCTCGACGAACTCAATGTCCTTGATGCGCAGCTCCTCGCTGATGATGTCCAGGTCACGGCAGGGGTCAACATCACCCTCGACGTGGATGATCTCGGCGTCGTCGAAGCAACGAACGACCTGGAAGATGGCATCGACAGCACGGATATGCGACAAGAAGGCGTTGCCGAGACCAGCACCAGTCGAGGCACCGCGGGTGAGACCAGCAATGTCGTAGATGGTCAGGTGGGCGGGAACCTCAGACTTGGGCTTGTAGTGCTTGCACAACCAGTCGAAGCGCTCATCGGGGACAATGACGCGCGACTCCTCAGGGTCGATGGTAGCATAGGGGAAGTTGGCCGGGTTACCGAGGTGGCACTTGGTAATGGCCTGGAAGAGCGTGGACTTGCCGACGTTGGCGAGACCGACCTGAGATCACTGTCAGGGTAAGAACTTTGCATACTCAACACGTTGCGTGGAAGGCTGCCTACATACGATGCCACTCTTCAGGTTGTTGCCGGGCCTGCCCAGCAGGATCTTCTCCTCCTTGACGGCCTTCTTGGGCGGCATTTTTCTCTTCTTGCTGCTGGCGTAGCCGCGAGCGAAGACGAGGCAGAAAAGAGCGCGGGGCTCGGTGCGTGGGAAAGCGGGGGCGCAGAGAGAGCGAGCTGCGAACCGCGGCAAGGCGCAAGGCTGACGCGCAGTGAGGAGACGGGCGGCGCCGGGGGGTAGAATGATGAATTGGAGCGGAGACGACTAACGAAAGTCTCTCCGAGTGGTGGTGAGGGGTTTGGTGAGAGTGAAGTGGGATGGGCAGCAAATCGGCGGGACGGGCACAGCAAAGCAAAATTCGCGGCCGCTGCATCATTCCTCCGCTCCGTGCAGCTGAGCCCTAGATCTCCATCACGTGTTCCGCGCGCTGCCGCCAACCACCAAGGTCGCACCGGGCTTTCCGCCCGCTAACCAAGACCGTTCTCCATTCTCCTAGCCTTACACGTGCGAACCCTCGACTTGGCTGAGACGTCGCCAACACTTCCGTTTTCCCTCAAATCCGCACTGCTCCCCCATCGCTGCCTCTCAGCCTCCGATGCAGCTGCCCTCCAGTTCCCACTCCGCCTAACCCGCACATAGCCCCGAGAAAGCCGCCGACCAGCCCGGGCGTCATGTCTACCTCGTCGCCTACCAAGACCAAGAAGCAGCCGTCGCGCGCCTCGAGCCACCGCTCTACCCTCTCCGTGCAGAAATCCGAGATCCGCATCCACGTTTATGACCTGCTGCCGGTGAGTTTCCTGCATTCGTCTTCTGGCTTTCCCCGCGGCTGCCTTGTCTCGGACTTTCCCGTTTCAGCCTTGCGGATCTACGCATGCTCATGCTCATGCTCGAGCTAACGACCGCACAGCCGGGTAAAGTTTCGTCGCTGCTTTGGACTCTCGGCAGTGGCTTGCTGCACTCTGGCGTCGTGATCAAAGACAAAGAGTATGCCTATGGCGGACACGACCGCCGCGGCATCACCGGCGTCTACTGGACAAGGTCTGTGCCCACGCCCATTACGTCAATTGTCGCTGAGGATGTTCACAATGCTCAGGCCACGTCTCGAGCCGCCCGGCGGCACCTTCAGGTGTGAGGTGCTGCAGGGCTTCTCCTTCCTGACCGACGAAGAGCTCGCTGCCGTCATAAGAGAGGTGCGTTGGCACGCCAGATCTGCAACGTCGTTGTCCGGCGATCCTGACCAGACCCACAGGCCTCAGAGAAGTTTCAGGGCACTGCCTACAACTTGCTGACCTTCAACTGTAATCACTTCACCTCGTATTTGTGCGAAAAGCTTACCGCAAGACCCGCTCCGCGGTGGCTCAACCGTGCTGCAAGCATCGGCGTTGCTCTGCCGTGCGTTGTGCCTCGGGAATGGATTGCCCCTCCCGACCATGATACCGCTGATGGTGAGCTCCTGGACGATGACGACGAGCGCGCAGCAATGCTGCACGCCACTCAATCACAGAGTACTCTGCACCTTACCGAGTCACAGGATCAGTACTCTACCGACGAAGAAGTGGAGAGCAGTCGACCGAGGAGGAACACGGGCAAGAGGTCCACTTCCTCGCCTGAAGCTGGTCGCCCACGGCGCTCTTCGATCAAAGATACCAGCGGGCGGGAGATTCCTGCCAGCGAACGCGCTCCCGTGAATGGCAGATCATAAGATTCTATCTCTGGTCGCTGCCCTTTTTCCAAAGTTTCCCATTTCCTTCATCTGGGCACCGGGGATTGATACCATTGCAACTGTTACTAGCATTTGGGGCAGGTTTCGGGAGGGCGGTATTTGTGTGCTCAATGAGCGTTCAAGCGCGGTCTTTCATTTGATGGGGGTTGGTTTCTCTGACAGGTCATCTTATACGTATCCCAATGGCATTCTTTTTGCAGCATTTCTTTTCCCTTTTTCACCGACGCCGCGCCGCAGCCAGTATTGTACAACAGGCCCAACATGTAAACCTCGTCCGGACCCATGAAGAATTCAGCTCCTTCCCATGTCCACATATTATTTGCTCCACCCATGCCATTCTCAACCCAGTCTCCTCGGCTTCGGGCTCCTGGTACCACCGAACTTCAACTTCGTCGCATCCGTGACCCTCACGATGCGATTCCGGATGTTCATGCCCTCGGCGCCCATGATGGCCTTCCGCACGGCCTCCCTGCCGTCGCCGAAGCCGCGGAAGACGAGCTCGAGGCGCTTGATCTCCATCAGCAGGCCGCGCTCCTGGATGCTGCTCAGCACGAAGGCGGCGAGCTGGTAGGCGGCGTCGTAGCTGTTGCGGCCGGCCTTGCGGAAGCCGATGTTGCCGGCGGAGACGCTCAGGACGGCGTTGCGGTCGGGCTTGGTGAGCGTCATGTGCGTGTTGTGCTTGGTCGCCAGGATGTGCAGGTGGTACGGCTCGGGGTCCTCGGTGAGCGAGGCCTCGCCCGGCCGGTAGTCGACGCCGGCGCCGCTCCGGTTGGTTATCATGTCCGAGTAGCCTTGGTTGGTGGTCGGCCGCTGGTTCATGCTGAGCGCCGACGAGAGCGTGCTGGCGGCCGACTGGTCGTCATCGCCGAAGACGCGGCGGGCGGCGGTCGTGGAGAAGGAGGAAGAGGAGGTCCTGGGCGTCGTCGCGGTGGTGGTGGTGAGGAAGGTGGGCCGCGCGAGCGACTGCGTTGCGGCGCGGCAGGACAGGCATATCGAGCCGCTGAAGGCTGAGAAGGCCCGCGAGGCCCTGTTCACCAAGACCATGGTGGGCAGCGGAGCAATTGGTTCTGTAGTTGGTAGCTTGCGCGCTTGGAGGACCGGGGACGCGGGTCGAGAGATTTCGGAGCAGCAGCGCAGGTTGGGCGGGGGAACTTCGGGTGCTGACGCTTTTTCGTCGTGAGGGTTCCTGCTTTCTCCGCCGGCGCCAGTGAGGTTTTCTGGGGCAATAGCCATTCGACTGATCCCGCCACGCCTCAACCCACCTCAATTCCTTTTTCTCGCGCCCCTGCCCTCCATCGCGGCTCTCCAGTCCTTTCGCGACCCGCCATCCTCAATTTCCTTCCGCGCGTCTAGAATGAAGGCGTTTGCCAGCAGCTCCGTCGGAGCGCGCATTGGAGGTGCTGCTCGCTCATCTCTCCCATCTTACACTTCCGCCTATGGCCGCTCCGCTGCAGGCCGCCGGTTATCCACCGCCGTGCTCGAGTCGCAGCGCTCTTCCTCCCAACTCTCTTCTCCCGCCTTTTCTTCGCCTTCCTCTCTTCCTTTCCTCCGCTCGCAGCTCCAACCGCAGGACATCCTCCTCCGCTCCTCCGCCCTCTACGCCCGCCACTTCCACGCCCAGTCCTACCTGAGCCAAGAAGCGAAGAAGGCCGACCCCACAACCTCCACCGAGGACAAGGCGCGGGCCGAGGACGCAAAGAAGAGCTCCCCCGCCGCGGACGCCGAGACCGGCGAGAAGAAGGCCGAAGGCGAGCAAAAGGCCGAGGGCGAGCAAGCCGAGGGCGAGCAGAAGGAGGGCGAGGGTGAGGGCAAGGACAAGAAGAAAAAGGAAGACGCCCCTCCGCCCCCGCCACACGGTGACAAGACGCCGTGGCAGGTCTTCACCGAGACGCTGAAGACCGAGTTCCAGGCGTCAAAGGAGTGGAACGAGTCCACCAAGCAGCTGCAGGCCGGCGTCGATGACTTCACACAGAACGAGAACGTCAAGCGTGCGCGCTCCGCGTACAAGTCTGCGGCCGAGGCGGCGGGCTCCACGACTTCGACCGTCCTGAAGAAGACCGGAAGCGCCATCGGACAGAGCGCTGCGTGGACTTGGGATACTGTGCCTGTGCGCGTGCTGAGGAAGAGTGCCAATGTCACTGGTCGCGGTCTCGAGAAGATCACGAGGCCTGTGCGTCAGACCGAGGCGTACAAGAGCGTCAAGGAAGTCATCGATGATGGCAGCTCCTCGAGATACGGTGGTTGGGTTGAGAAGGAGGAGCGCAGGAAGAAGAGGGAAGAGAGAGACGAGAAGTCTGGCAGGCCAAGAGTCGTCGAGAAGATGGAGGAGGATCCCGAGTACGCTTGCACCTTTCCCCTTCTTTTTTCTACATTCTAATCAATGCACAGAGCCGGTACCAACGTCACCCTTCACAAGGACGCTGCATGGAAGGCATCTTGGAATGAGTTCCGGGAGAACAGCCGTCTCATGCAGTCCCTCTTTACCATGAAGGCCAACTACCGCGAGTCTGAGAACCCGCTCGTCTCCACCGCCCGCAGCATCTCGGACCGTGTGGCCGGTTTCTTCGCCGAGAACGAGACTGCCATGGTCATCAAGAAGTTCAAGGAGATGGACCCCACCTTCCAGCTTGAGCCTTTCTTGACCGAGATGCGCGAGTACATCCTCCCCGAGGTCCTCGACGCCTACGTCAAGGGCGACACCGAGGTGCTCAAGCTCTGGCTTTCGGCCGCCCAGTACCAGGTCTACGCCGCTCTCATGCAGCAGTACACCACCGCCGGCCTCAAGTCCGCCGGCCGCATCTTCGACATCCGGAATGTCGAGATCCTGAACGCCCGTCTGCTCGACCCCGGGGAGATCCCCGTCTTCATCGTCACCTGCAGGACGCAGGAGGTCCACGTCTTCAAGAACGCCAAGTCGGGCGAGCTCGCCGCGGGCATGGACGACAAGGTGCAGCAGGTCACGTACGCCATCGGCGTCACCAGGATACCCGAGGACGTCAACAACCCCGAGACCAGGGGCTGGAGGTTGATCGAGATGCAGAAGAGCGCGAGGGACTACATCTAAGTTTACCGCGCCCCCTTTCTCTACACAATTTTGAAAACGTTTTTGCTCCTTTCTCCCTCAATTGTACGAATTCACACTCCGACACTCTCACCCCCCGGTTTTTTTTTTCCCTCTTTCTGTCTGGCTGGCGGGCATTTTCCATGGCGTGAGCGCTGTGTGGGAAGGAAAGAAAAAGTTTCCCCTTTAAAACGTTGTGTGTTGTCTGTACTATTACATCGGGCGCGTCTACGATTCGTTCATGGGTCGCGCTACTACTACTATTGCTCCACCTCCCCCTCCTCCTCCTCCTTCTTTGACTTCTCCTCTTTTTCTCAAGTTTTAGACGTGTGAGGAGTTATATGTGCCGTGTTTTTGTGGCACTTTTGTTTTGTTTTGGGTTTTGACGATGATGGAGGGAAAGATGAGGAAGGGAAGGAGGGAGGGTACGAAAAGGGTAAAAGGGAACGGAATGGATGGAATGGAAGAAATGGAAAGGAAAGGAAAGTCCCCGCTCTTAAACTACTTGTACAGTACCTTTTTTTGTGTGCGCGTTTCGAATGGGTTATACCTGGTTGATGGGATGATGTGTTGGGAGGTAGGTACGCAGAACCGGGTTGTGGGGAGGTAGAAGTGGGGTCGGTGGTTGGGCTGAGAGATGATGTGTGAGAAAGAGAGGATTTGTGGTGGTCCGAGTAGGAATGACGTATGTCGTGGTGAGCCTGTTGGAAATGAGAAACGATTGAGATGAAAATGTCTTTGTGCTCTGTGTTCGGACTTGTGTGATTGGTGCCTTCGGTGTGCTGTTGGGGGTGGGGGTTGGGGAGTGTGGGGTTGCTTGGTGATGAGATGGGTATCTTGCATCGTCCACCGGTGACATCAGTAAGTATTGGTCGGTCACGCAACTTGTTGTATCGAGGCCAATATAATTGCGTTGATCGATTGTGGTCTCAAGTTGTTTTCGCCTTCCGTTGATTCACTGTTACCGGGTGACAAAAGAATTTGGCCCTCTAGTAGAGGCCGTTGTTATATCCTACGTAGGCAGTAGAATCTAATATCTAGACGGTTCCCCCCCTTTTTTTTTTTAAAAAAAAAAATAGACTCACATTAACGACCAGACATTAGATTCAACTACCTATAGATGTCGAATACAACATCTTCGGCGGAATAAGGTCGAGAGCGCTGAATTCGTTTGTCACCCGCTGTGCTCTGAAGTATTGAACCAGAACTCCATACCACCCAGGTGGATGGCCTGGGTAAGCAATCTGAACAGAAGCGTGTGTCACGAGTATCAACTGATCATGCTGGTTGAGCGCATGCTTCCATTTCCTACCTCAGCCGATCTACAAGGCGGCCCCGAAATCAAGTGTATAAGATCGCCCGACATAAATTCCATCAAGGGTTGGATTCCTAAAACGAACAAGGCGAACACTCCCCTTTGACTGAGGTCGAGGAACCGGATTTTACTGTTTGCGCGTCCGCCTTTGGAGCAACTACACTCGGCCGGGCGGTGCGGCTGACGCTCAGCGGAAACAAACGGTCAGACGCGGACGATGATGGTCAGAAGCATTGTTTGAATGTGCCGGGGCGCAGCACTATTGTTTAGTGCTGAAGACGACCAAGCGCTCTCTGAGTGTGGAGCGTGGTGAGCGTCGCCGAGAGGCGGGGAGCGGCGGCAGTGTTGTCGTATGGATTGCTTGAGACAAAAGCAACAAAGTACTCGTAGGACCGTTCATTGCGATACTGAAACTGGTCAGCTCCTGTTGAGCCAGGAAGGAATACGAAAACATCTGCGGGCTTTATATATCCGACGGGCTGCGTAGGGACGTGCGGCACGGGGTTGGACTGACGTAGGTATCACGCCTGGCGCGGGCGCGAACGTGACGTGTGCCGAGGAGGCTGGTCGCAGGGCAGTGCTACCCAGCACGTCGTGTTTCTTGGAATAAAATCCCACACCATTGCCTGGATGCTCGGGGATGTACAGCTTGCCTAGTTGGTTTGGTCTGGATTTGCCGCGAGACGACTTCGCTCGGAGCTTGGAGATTCTATGGAGGGGAAGGAGAAGTGCCCGGTTTCTCGGAGAGTCGATGCGGTGCTTCATAAGGCAAAAGTGCTGGATATCAGCATCTGGATTAAGTGATGAGTCGTGCTTACGAAGCAAAACCTCACGAAAAAATGCGGAAGTCGGTCGCCCTTTCAAAAACAAACGAGCAAGAAGAACAGTAGAACTTGGTCGATTTCCAGTCAGCCTTCACCCAGAACTGCTCATCTGTTGGTTGACGCAGGAAATCTTGGTTGTCAGAGAGCTGTGGCTTTATATACGAGGAGTTCTTCGGATTGTAGGATGATCACGAGGCAGAACCGGATATGGCTCCCTCAAGAACGAATTCCAAGCCCACGGCAGGCACACGACTTGAGCCACAGCAAAAACCCACGTGCGCGCGAAGCAATCGCAGCACGTCCACCGCAAGGTCTCCGTCCTTTCTCCACTGCCAGCTGGCCCTCAGGCTGCGCCGGACGATCCGGCCTTGACGAGCTCCCTTTCGTTTTTCCCTTGCCCTCGCGCTGATTCTTCTGAGCCATCTCGTCCCAGACCCCCATTCTCGGAACAGCATCCCCCACGCCGTTTGGTTTGGCTTTGCAAACCTCGAAGTAGTGGCGTTTGACCTCTTCGACCGCCATCTTCATCTCGTCCTTCTCATCCGAATGTGTTTTAGGGAAAACATCCTCCAGGTCCTTGATGTCTCGCATGATCTTCCTGGCCAATCCGTACCAGTCGTTCTCCGTAGTAACCCGTGCACTGCGCCTGGTCTCTGAGACGTATACGGTGCGGATCTTGGGTGAGGTCGGGCGAGAGCCGGGGCGGGTGATGCATGTGGCACGCAGCTCGGGGGAGGAGCCGGGAGCGTGAATCTGCTGGAATTCGATGGCCGGATGGGGGCTGGTGTGCGGCGGGCGGTGGATTTCGTCGGGCATCAAGTAGCGGAAGCGGAGCAGCGTGCCGTACTTGGTGGTGATATCGTTCTTATGGTTCGCCTGCCATGTTGTGCCATGTTTTCGCAGTACTGGATCATCTTTTCCTCTTGATATCGATGGCGGTCGGTGGTGGAATAGGCGGTTCATGGTTGGGACATCTCGGTCGGAGGGGGAAGGACAATCTGGCATTTTATATGCGGCAGTCGTTGTATCTCTGGTACTGGTTCGGGGTCTGTACCATACGAAAGGTGATTAAAAATAGCGGTTGAACTCTTCCTCCATGGGTAGCTGGATCCAGTATCCGGACATATATATGTGAATTTTAAAACCACACAAACACGTCCGGATATTAGCTCCAACTCCCTACATAAGTAGGTCTTTGTGAGGCAGATGCGGATGGGCTTCTTTTTTTTTCTGTCATCCGCTGTGCTACTGCGAATTCTATCGTGCCGTGGTCGCAACTACCCCACAAAAATTGAGCCGATCCAGATCTGCTCAATTTTTGAGTTTTTAATGCGAACAAATACGTCCGGATATTGGATTCAGCTACCTATGTATATACGAAGGCTATGTATATACGAAGGGTGAAGCGTCTTTCGCTGGGCTTTCACCTGCAGTGACCTTCTCTTGCGGCGGGGTCAATCAACAGAAAAATTGCTGAACGTCAGCACTTGCCTTCAAACGAAGATTTTTCTGGCCGATACCGGCGTGGTCGAAGAATACAAGAGTTTGGCCATCGAGGAAATCCAATGCTCATCCACGTTCACCGAGCAAAATGGATCGCATCATCTGGTAAAAATGAGGTACAGTGCTAGCGAACAGGTCACATCGGATTTTCGTGGGCAGAAGAAGAAGGCGAGACAGTGATCTGGTATTCATTGGCTTCCGTTAGCTACACTGATGCTTGAGTGTGATGATAATGGACTGAGAGAGTCGGCCAAAAGCCTCTCTTTTTAACGGCACCAAAGAGCGAATTCCAAGCCCTTGCCCGCTGATTTGACGGACGCTCGTCAGCTGACATAGGTAGCACATGTCATAAACCAGTAATAAGACCGCCGCGAACATTTTCAGCATGGCTTGCTTGGGAAAATCTCGAGTCCACAACTCTCAGCCTGTGGTTGTTGAGCATGGCCAGCACTTGTTGGCAGAGGTAATCGATCAGTTTCCACTTTGTGTTTCTTTGGTTTCGCGGAGAGCAATGTATACGTCGGACACCGCATAGAATGTTGACTGTTAGAGTAAAGAGATCTGATGCTGAACGGCAGTATTCGTTCCTCAAAGTGACGATCATCATCAAGTCTCCAAGAAAAAACGCTTTGTCATCGCATGCTTTTGCAGAAGGGCTTGCCCGCCCAGCGGGGACAGTCCGAGGCAGCCGAGCCACACGAAACGTAAAGTGTCTCCTATCTTGTTCAGCCTGACCCACGAGAGTACCGTCAGAATTGAGTTGGATACTGAAGGCATCTATCCTTGCTTAGAGAAGTGGGATAATCTACCGCCTCACAACGCTTTTATGAACACTCGGGACCCTACCAATTGCCTGAGCTTGCCGTCGGTGTGCAGCTGATTTGTTGCACGTAGGCCATGAGGTGCCAGCCACGTGCCGCCAGCCGCGCGTAGAAAAATTCCCCATCACATGCCTCTCCCGGCGCGGCGGCTTGTCCTCCACGAGACCCCGATACCTCACCCTCCGACAAACTCTGCGAAGACGCCATATTTAACTGTGGTCTACGCCGGAAATCGTTGTCCTGTCGAGAAACAGCCGCCGTGGATCACGATCTGCGGCAGAAATCATGCGAAACACGACTTTCCTTCGTCCGCCTGCTTTTCCGTCAAGACTTGTGTACAGAACAAACTCGGTTCTCACACAGGCTCTCTATGCATTTAGCACACCTCGCCGGTGCGGTTAGAAACAATGTTAATCGTTTTTATCGTTAGTAGAAGCCCTTCATCATCCGTATGAAATGCTGAACCTCACCATCGCCACCACGAATATCGGTCCTGCCATCGTACCCAGTGGGAGCAACGGAGTGAGTGTCTTCCCCAACCGGAGGGAGTGAGTCCGACGTTGGCTGTTGACCAGCAGTTGCCCGATCCGGATCTCGACTGAGACCGGGTATTGATGCGATTGGCATCTGCTGGAGCGTTCGGTTGCAGAGAGGAAGAGCGACTCTTAAATAACGGTCCCTCGACGCATCTACGTGGACCCGTGCTTGGCTGAGCACGAGAGCATGCAGCCTCGGTCGCGTGACGGTGGCGCAGGCGACAGGTTGTGTAGCCGGCACGAGGCGTTAGAGGTATACCGCAGCGGTCAGGAGAGACGCGTGAGTCTGCTGACGAAGAGTCAGTTAAGCCATGCAGAGAATATGTTGTGCCGTATCTGAAACCAGACTAATTACCCAGAAGACTGCGGGCTCAAGAGCTAATGAGGCTTGTAGAGGGGTTAGCCAAGTGATGGACATCTTAAATCAACGGTATCCGTCTTTCAGGCTTGCATTTCCTGGTACAGTCCCATATCCGGCCATCTCCTGCGTGGTGAAGCATGACTTCGAGAGCCTCGATAAAGGCAGGAGGAGGGGGTTCAAAGAGCGTACGTCATCAACAGACCCGAGTTCTCGGTTGGAGAGTGCAGTCCCATCACCCCCATGCCTCGTCTCTGGCGATCCCGCTGACTGGAGCATACGATCCTCATTCACCCAGCCCAATCTCACACACCCACTTACGACAACGCCAATGTACCAAGAAAATCCATTCATCGTATCATACCTCCAGAATCCCCTCCACATCTTCTCCCACCTCCACCCACCCTAAAACCGCAGGGCGATTTCCCCACCCGCCAACCGAACCACCGTCTACCATCCTGACCACACGAAAATCCAGCCGACCAGAATATCTCACTGCCCCGCTGGACGTTCAAAACAAACAAACAAAATCGTGGTCATTAGATATCCGCTCGCTCTTCTTTTTTTTTTCTCTAGTCCACATGATACAGACAGGAAAAAAAAAACGTTCTTTTTACTCCCTCCCACCCCTATCCGTAAAAGGTTTTCCCGGCATTTTGATCTTCTAATATTTGCCCAGAAGCTTTTTTTCCCTTGGCCAGTCGCAACGCCAAAGCCCAATGCTGCAAAAAGCAAAGTCCGCTTCTTCCCGTCATTGCTCTGCTTCATTTTTCCGTTTCCCGTTCACTCGTGGCAGCGCAAAAAAACCAGCCGCATTGTGACGGCGGTCGACGCGCCTACCACTCTCCCATGGCCGTGATATCCTTCCTTCCTTCCCTTTACGACGACTCGTTGGGCAGCAAGTTGCTCTTGACGGCGAACATCTTGGCCGAGACGCCGGCGGTGAAGCCGTCGACCTGCCTGCTGTACTGCTCGACCTGGCGGCTGTTGAGCAGGGTCTCGAGGCGGGACGGCTCCTGGGGCAGCTTGAACAGGCGCTGCCACTCGTCCTCGGGCAAGGGGGGCTGCTTGGCGGCCGCGCGCGCCGAGTTCTCCGCCTTGCGCTTCTGCTGCCAGGCCGTGATCTTGGCCTGCTCGCGGCCCATGGAGCGCTGGTAGTACTGGAAGTTGTTGAGCTCCGTGTGGTGGCTCTCGATGCTGTCGAGCAGCAGGTCCGCCGTCTTCTCCAGGAACGGGTCGATCGACAGGTCCAGCGCGTCGTAGTTGGGGCACAGCGGCGGCTGCGGCCGGCGCGGGTCCGACTGCAGCGCCGCCAGGTGCGACGGGAACTGCAGCTCCTCCGTCACGGGCGGCGCGGGCAGCTGGTGCAGCAGCGTCGTGAGCAGGTGCGAGTTGTGGACCATGAGCGGCAGCTCGACGAGGATGTCGTGGTAGCGGAGGCCGCTCTTCTGGAGGCTTTGGGGGGAATCAGCGGTGTGCGCGAGTTGGGGTACGACGGCAGTGGGGAGCTGGGGTGTTTTCAACCCCGGACAATGGGGAGGGGAGAGCATACCTCTCGGTGGTGAATTTGCCCTCCTTGTAGGCCTGCATGAACTGGGGCGACAGGCGGAAGGCGCGCAGGCTGAGGGTGCCCTGGGAGCTGCGGCTGACGTCGTGGATGAGGGCGATGGTGCGCTCGTTCACCTCCTTCTGGTAGAAGAACTGGTTCTCGATGGTGTTGAGGTTGACGAAGTTGCCCATGTTGGTGCTGGTGTACCAGCCGACGTTCTGGGCGTCGACGTTGACCTCGCGCAGGAACTTGATCATCTCGTTCTGGTAGACGGCGTTGGCCTTGGCGCGCGGGGCGGCGGCAGCGGCGCTCTGCTGGTTGTCGTGAGTGCCATCGGCGGGAGCGTCGACGTTCGGGAAAGGGAAGCAGTTGGTGACCTGCAGGGTGCCGTCGACGTCCATGCCGACGATGGAGCCGGTTGCGGTGGTGGGGAAGGCCTGGGAGGAGTGCTTGATGATCTTCATAAGCACAAGGGCTTCGACTTGCACCGCATGGAGCGGCGAATCCTTCAGAAGGTCGGCCATGGTGTCTGGGGATTGTGGGTTGCCGGAGTCGCGGTGATGGTGGTGTCGCGCGTCGGCGGCCCGTGGGGCAGAAATTCGTTGTTAGGTCCAGCGCACGCCGCCGCAAGCTCGCTTACCGGGTCTTGGCGCCGACGACCAGGTTACAAAGAAATTTTTATACTGCTTCGACATCCGAGTAAAAATGAAATGGAACGGATTGTCCAAGCCATATATTTGCGATGAGCCGTGTCGAAGCTCGGAGTCTACATCTGTAATTTCCGCAGGCATCAAGGCATCAAGGCATTCAGGCTCCTCCCATAGCACATCACACCGATAACATATATAGCTTGAGCTTTCGAATCACTCGTGGAAGATGGACTTTCTTCTCCCCAGACACAATTGCTTTTTGATATCATGAAATAAGACTCATCCCGAACACCGCCCCATGCTGCCATCCCGGTCTCCGAACGCCAAAATGTCTACAAATCGCTTCAACGCTTCAACCCATGCGAGCCTGAGCGACATACCGCGCAAAGCTCATGTCATCTCCACCCGATGCCCGATCATGGTCCTCCTTT
This sequence comes from Diplodia mutila, assembly GCA_022560015.1. NCBI lineage: Eukaryota > Fungi > Ascomycota > Dothideomycetes > Botryosphaeriales > Botryosphaeriaceae > Diplodia > Diplodia mutila. The sequence goes on from JAFISB010000220.1 coordinate 33,003, forward strand.
AGCGCCTTCTGGTACCTGCCCTGCAAGCCCTCCTCATCGCCGTCATCCTCCTCGAAATCATCCGAGTCCGCAGCCGGCCCCTCGTCCTCGTCTTCGTCTTCGAGATCGCTGACCGTCTCGGGCTCCTCCTTTCTCCGTCCCTTACTCTTGGCTTTGCTGGGTGTTCTGTTCGAAGCCCCGCCGACGCTCATATCCTTCATGAGCTTGTCGAGCTCCTTCTCACGCCTCTCCTCCTTCTCCTTCACGCGATCCTCCCGCCTCCTCTCCAGCTCGGGCTTGTAATCCCGCTCAAACTCCGCCGCCTTCTCCGTCACCGCCTCGAAGAACTCGTCGATGCCCGCGCCCGTCATCGAGCTCACGCCAACAACGCTCAGATGCCGGTAAAACTCCTCCAGCATCAAACTCATGCTGTTCAGCAAGCTGCCCATGTAGCCGCTGCCGCCGCCGATGGGGCCCTCGCCGCCGTCCATGCCGCCGAAGCCGCCGCCGTTCTCCTCGTCGCGCAGCGCCGCCTGGAAGGCCTCGAAGTCCGTCATCCACTCCTTGACGAACCCGGCATCCCTGACGTCCGTCTTGTTCATGACCAGGATCATCGGCAGCTTGGTCTTGTACAGGATGCTGCACGCGTACAGCATGTTGCTCATGAAGGTGCTCGTCGACGCCGTGCGCGGCGTGTCGATGACGTACGCGATCACCGTCGGGAAGCTGGACGCCAGCGAGCCCAGCAGGATGTCGCCGCTGGCGCTCCACACGAAGACCTCGATCTGGCCGGGCGTGTCGACGAGGATGTTCTTGATCGGCTTGTGCTGCGGCTGCTGCGGCTGCTGCGGCGCGGCCTCCCCTCCGGCCGACGGCGGGGCGGGGGGCGCGGTGCGCTTCTCGAGCAGGGCGAGGATCTGGTCGATCTTGGTGGCGAAGAGGTTGAGCGAGGTGATGATGCCGCCGTTGGGGCCGAGGTTGTACTGCTTCATGACCTCGCGGTAGTTGACCGAGTCGCGGATGTCGATGTTGCTGTCAAAGGGCACGTTGCGCACCGCCGGGTCGAGGTTGATCACATATGGCGGCTCTTTTTTCTGGTGCAGGTGCGCGTTGATGCGCTGCATGAAGGTCGTCTTGCCGCTGCCGGCCATGCCGACGCAGACGATGGTGACGGGCGCTCCGGACGGACTGGTCGCCATTGTTATGCGCGCGGGGTGTTGTGATCCGGTTTCAAAGAAATATGCTTTGCGCGCGGCGCAGAGGTGAAGGCGATTTGCGTGGTTTGATCTGCGGAAGATTCGGAGGTGGTGGGGGAGGGCAAGCTATGTACGTCAGAAAAGTTTCGGCGGAGGTGCGCGACCATCATTCGCGCCCGCCGACGAGACCTTGCCAACTCCGCCGACGAGCTCCGCATCACGACAACCACCACCACTTCGTTGTCCAAAATGGGTCTTGAAGACTTCGAGCGCGAGCTCGCCGAGAACAAATCCCGCGAGGACTCCCACAAACGCCGTAACCGCAGCCGCAGCAGAGACCGGGATCATCACCGTTCCAAGGTACCGAGAGCTCTCCTCCGAGCAGCTGCGATGAGCTTCAATTCATTGCACATGCGCTGATTCGCAAATAGGATAGCGAGCGCAAACACCACCATCGACACCATCACTCCTCGAGGCACCACGGCTCCCACGACAAGGACGACGACCATGAATCGCGCCACCGACACAAGCGCTCACGTCGGGATGACGACGAGCACCGCTCCTCTCGCCGCCATAAAGACGACGATCGCGACGATGAACATCGATCATCAAGGCGCAGACACCATGACCGTAAACGCTCGAGGTCACCTCGTGCCGACGACGATGAAGACGCCTACCTTGAGAAGGGTACCATGGATGCACCACCTACAGAGGATATCGTCGACCAGCGACTGGCCGATGCGCAGGCGTCGAATCTGAAGCGCGACTCCTGGATGGAGGCACCGTCGGCGATGGATGTGGACTACGTGCAGAGGAGAAAGGAGCCAGAGCCAGACAAGTCGAAGGCGACGAAGAAGGACTACGACCTGAAGATCCACGACAAGGAGCTGAATCAGCACCTGAGAGATCTGCAAGAAGGCAAGGAAGACAATAGCGCTGTCGAAGAGCCGGCACAGCACGAAGTCAGATATACCTTCGGGGATAATGGGTCCCAATGGCGGATGACGAAGCTCAAGAATGTCTACCGCGAGGCTAAAGAAGGCGGCCGGCCGGTCGATGACGTTGCAATGGAAAGATACGGTAGTCTTCGGGATTTCGACGACGCCCGAGAAGAGGAAACGGAGCTCGAACGCCGTGCCATGTACGGCAAAGACTATGTCGGAAAAGAGAAGCCAGGCGGGGAGCTTTACCAGGAGAGAAAGATGAAGGCCGGCGTCCGCAGAGATTCGATCCCGAGTGCAGATGAGGATGAGGTGCCTGAACTTCCCCAAGGACAAATCATGCAGGAAAAGCCTCCTGCCGCGAAGACTGCCGTGCTGGATGCGACCTCACTCAATAGACTGCGGGCGAAGATGATGAAGGCAAAATTGAGAGGAGGCCCCGAGGCAGAGAAGCTTGAGGCAGAATACAATGCAGCCATGGCTGGTGCTGCCAATCGTAAGGATCCTGAGGTCGTAGTGTTGGGTGCGATGGAGAATAGGATGCTTGCAAGCCGCAAGGGCGAAGTCAACGAGATCGACAATAAGAGAGGCAGAGAGCGGGGTCTGGTGGTAGAGAACGAGGACATGAGCATCGAAGACATGGTCAGACAAGAGCGGAGGACAAGAGGTCAGCAAGGCGGAGAAGGCTATCGCTTGGCCGAGACCATCGCGAAGGACGCCAAATTTGACGATGACCTGGATTACATGGATGAGAATGCTAGCAAGTTGGCCAAGCACGTCCAAAAGTCCAACGTCAACCTGAGAAATACGGCCATCGGCGACTTCCAAAAGATGAACCGCATTCTGGATAGCTGCCCTCTCTGTCATCACGAAGACACAAACACGCCTCCGGTTGCGCCCATCGTGTCTCTGGGGACCCGAGTCTATCTCACCCTCCCCACCGAGCCCGAGGTCAGCGAAGGAGGAGCGTGTATCATTCCCATCCAGCACCGCATCAACTTGCTCGAGTGTGACGACGACGAGTGGGAGGAGATCAGGGTGAGCTGACGCCAACACCACCAACTCCCCCTCCCTCAAACCCACAGTTCATTAACGTTTTCCTTCCTGTTTACAGAACTTCATGAAATGCCTCATCCGCATGTACCACGACCAAGGCCGCGACGTCGTCTTTTACGAAAACGCGGCGTCACCGCAGCGCAAGCGGCACGCCTCGCTCAACGCGGTGCCCATCCCGTACGAGCTCGGCGAGACGGCGCCGGCCTTCTTCCGCGAGGCGATCCTGTCGGCCGACGAGGAGTGGACGCAGCACAAGAAGCTGATCGACACGGCCAAGAACTCGCGCGAGGGCGGCATGGGCCGCGCGGCGTTCCGCCGCAGCATCGCCAAGGAGATGCCGTACTTCCACGTCTGGTTCGAGCTCGACGGCGGCTTGGGCCACGTCGTCGAGGACGCGAACAGGTGGCCGAAGGGCGACCTGTTCGCGAGGGAGACGCTGGGCGGCATGTTGGACGTCGGCCCGCAGGTCATCAAGAGACAGGGCAGGTGGCATCGGAATGATAGGAGGGTGGAGGGGTTCAGGAAGGCGTGGAAGAAGTTTGATTGGACGAGGGTGTTGATGGAGGGGCAGTAGGAGGCGGATTTAAGGAGTGATGGAGCATTGAGCTGTCGTTGGTGATATCATACCCAAAATTGACGCGTCTCTGAGCTGAGGACATGGTTAACTTGTTGCAAATGTATCCGTTCGCTGCGCATAAGTGTGAACGACGTTGTGGTTGCTAGCCTCTCAATGAAGAAAATAGGAGCACACGTCTTAGCTACCTCGTGTGCTTCTTGAAGCTGCCCTTTTGCGTCAGGTGTCCTGAGCGTTGGCCATGTCACTGCCGCAGTATTTAAGTACACTTCACCACGGTATCGCTCTATCAAAATATCCTGATGCTAGCCTCTCAGTGCAAGCTCTGGATTATTACAGAAACAGTCTATAACGAGAACTGGTGTGTGGTTTTCGTTCACTGGTACTTGATGGTCGCCGTACGATGATGTTACAGTGAATGACAGATGCATTGCAGCATCATCTCGGAAGCTGGAAATCAGCAAAGTTACTTGGCGATGACATTCAGCATTGTCTTAGAGCACATTTTGAAAGAGAACTAGGAACACTTGCGTTCCATCGTTGCCAAAGAAGGAAAGTGGCATTGTCATTCTCTGGGGCCAGGACAGCTTATGGTTTGTCTGGCTAGTGGTGAATGCAATCGAGCGTGGTCCTATGACAGAGAACTTATAGCATGTCTTATGGAAGGATACTGCTGGTATTCACACACAGAGCCAAGCTTTGCATACCGGGCTCTATCCGGCATCGAGAGAAGTGAATACTCAGGGTGTGAGAGGTTGGAGCAAGGTGAGCTCGCCTGCCCAAACAAGAAGGCGCGCCTGCTCTCAGTTCACCAACGCGATTGCCTGTCCTAACCATACACATCCGATCTAGATCCTTCGAGCTCAAACTCTTCTCGTCGCCTGCTAAGATTCCAACTCTAGTCTTCTCATTCAACTTCACCTCTGCGTCATAGCTTCCCACCCTCCAGCTCTTCCACGGGCCCGTCTCAATCATTGCGCCAACCATGGCCACGACCGGCGGCAAGTCCTTCACCGTCCGCGAATGCCTCAACAGGCTGGGCCTCACCACCGAAGACGAGCTGCGAACACGCGTCCTCTCGCAGCCCACCTTCCTCGCAGCCTGGGTCGATTTCCGCGACGACTTCCTCTGGGGCCCGCGCGACGATGCGTTCAGCGGATTCATCTCCCTCCAGGCAGTCGTGCCCGCCACCCTGCGGGAGCTCGCCAGGCCTACGGACTACTATGTCCGCCGCTCACCATCCCCCGGAGCCACCACCCTGATTGAGAGCGCGGTGGACAAAACCCGCTTCAAACTCCCCGACTATTACGTCCGTTTGATATTGCTAGTTCTTCCTGCTCTCACCGCATCGCCGCAAGACATCTTCTACGGACAGATGGATACGGAGGCGGGTCGACGAGCGTGCGTTGAGAAGCTGGGATACCTGGTGCATGTGCTGCGCCAGCAATATCGGCCGAGGAGGACGGGCGGCCTGTCACGCTGGCTCCAGAATCATGCGCCGCCATCGAGGCATGTGGAAAGAACGAAGATGTTCGATAACCCACGGTACGAAGGGTTAAGGGCGCAGACCGAGGGCGCTTCTGTACCGGGAGGAGAAGTCTCAGCGGCGGCGGCGATGGCGGTTGAAGGTGAGGAGCGATTGGAGAGCCATGGGCGGTCTGCCAGCGTGACCTTGGGAGCTGAGAGAGGTTACGGTGTCGGGAAGAGGCGCGTAGGCTTGACTCCCAGCCCTACTGCTTACCCGACGCGGCATATGCGTGCTCCTTCTATTCCGTTTGCTGGATCATCGCCACTATCAATACAGATGTTTCCGCTACAGTCGGGGACACTGAGTCCTTCTTGGCAGCTCACTCCGCCGCAGTTCACGCGGGGAGAGGAGGCACAACCTAGCCAGTGGCAAGAACAGCACCAACAGCAACAGCAGCACCGACAGCAGCACCGACAGCAGCACCGGCAACAACAACAGCAGCAACAACAACAGCAGCAGCGGCAGCGGCAGCAGCAACAGCAACAGCAACAACAACAGCTCCATCAGTCAGAAGTAAGGCATCAGCCCAACAGCCAGTCCGCTTCCAGCACCAGCAAGTCCTCAGGCTCCACCTTCCCCACAACCAATCCCACTCCTTCCACCACCTTCACAACCACAACCCCCACCATCATGGGCGCATTCAAGCGCCACCTCAAGCGCGACCGCAGCCTTTCTTCCCTCGCCGCGCCGCACGACCTCCCCGCCGCCAAGGCCACCAGGATATCCCCGTCATCGGCAGCCGCCGCCCCAACAGACGACGGAGCAAGGTTCTTCGAAGCTCAAGTGAAGATGGAGGCGGACACAGAGATGCAGCAGAGCCCCGCCACGTCGCTCCAGTGGCGTCCCCCGTCGCGTGCGAGCGAAGTGAACGGCGGCGGCGTCGGCGAAGCGCGCCGGATCGCCAGTGGAAGAGAAGGAGGTGTCGAAAGCAGGCGCATGGCGCCGCGCATCCTCATCTTGCTGGAGCAGGTGCGGGTCGCGCGGCGGGCTTACGCAAGCGTGGAAGCGGACGTGGTGGGGCGCAGTGGTGGTGGTGGTGGTGGTGGTGCTTGGGGGAAGGAGGACGAGTCCAAAGGGGCGGAGATGATGGAGGTCTGGCGGGTGAGGTGCGAGCGGGGGCTGAGGAAGCTGCGGGAAGTGGTTGGGGAGGACGAGATGGAGGATGTTTGGGTGGGGTTGGAGGAGGCGAATGGGGAGGAGGGGTGGTGATGGCGAAGCGTGTCGAGGCGGGTCACATTGTCAGATGGTCGGTCGGGGGAAAGGGGGTTGGATGTGAGGGCGGGTTTGCGGGTTTCTTCCGGGCGGGTTGTTTCTTCGGGCTCGGTGCCCGCTTTCGGGTCGTGGATTGGTCCGGGATCGGGGTCTATGCGTGGTGGGTTAACCGTATGCGGGCCACCTTGTCGTGTTTCGCTGGGATGCTGGCAGGAAGTACATACGACTAAATCATTTGATAAAAATGGAAAGAAGCTCCGTCACGAAGATGTCTACTGCCTTCTTGCCGGGTCTGCGAGGTCAGTTCCTTTGGTATTCGTTGGACAGTGTGATGAGGTCAAACTGGACACCGCTGTGCCTCTTGAATCGAACGCTCTGAACTGCAAATAGAAGAGGTAGATTGCGGGCCATGGTGTGAGGGCTAATTCAGGTGCTGGGGGCGGTGTTTGAGGTGGGGGGGAAAAACAAAGATGGCAACCGCAATGAAAGGCGGCGTTGAGCACGAAGGTCGATGTTATTGCCACAGTTTCTCAGCAGAAGTGGGGAATGAAAGGAGTCATCAGTGTGTAAACGTTCCTCAGCAGACTTGGGGAGTTGAAGGAGTTATCAAGACGTAAACGGATGCTTTTCTACATGCGCGTCGTAGAAGTGATTTTGCAACAATACTGAAAACGACCCGTCGTCCCCGCCCCGACAGACCAACAACCGAAGGCCACACAAGCCGATACCTGGAATACCACGTCACGCTTCGCCTTCTCCTCCAACATCTTCGAGACCGCTTCCTTCTGCCCCACCAGCGGCGCTGAACCCAGCATCCTCCAACTGGGCATAATACTCCAGCGTCCACGGCTCCACCACTTCCATGGACCGCCACACGGCGCTCAACTCCCAGTCCCACAAGTTCTCCCCAGGCGCCGCGGTCGGCGGCCGCGCCGGGTACAGCCAGACATGCTCACGTTGCGGCATGGTCGGGGCGGGGGCGGGATCGAAGAACAGCAGGCCCAAGCCCTTGACCTCCCGAAACATTGGCGAGGGCACGACGATCAGGAAGCCGTTGTAGACGGCACCGGCGCGTCCATAGGCGGGCGCGAGTTGGGTGAAGGGATGCGAATGCAGGGGGTCCGCGCCGGGGTCCAGCGGGGTGCGCGCGGCGAGGTCGGCCGTCTGGCGGTAGTGCTGGATGCACGTGGCGATGCGCGTGAAGCGGCCGATGTCGCCGAGCAGGACGATGTCCAAGCGCAGCGGCCGGTGCTGGGCGTCGGGGCGGGGGGCGCATTCGCGCCAGATGCTCGTGGCGAGGGGTCGGACGACGGCGGGCTCGAACGATCCCACGTCGTAGGTCACGTAGACTTGGAAGGAGACGGTCGGCCGGATGGTGTCCGAGGGCCCGAACCAGACGCTGATGCCGTTGTGGCCCGTTTGCGAGACGAAGCTCGACCCGTGGAATATGCTCCCGTCGTTGCGGTACGGGGCTGGGGGGAGGCGGTGGTCGGGTTCCCCATGGGGAGTGTTCTCGCTGGTCATGGTGGTGAGTGACGGTTGAAGGGGACGATGCCCTTGGTCTGGAGAAATAGCACGGGCAAAGAATGCGACGCTGGCTTGATAGAATACCACTGGTAAGATGAGCGAGATGATCAGACGAAGTGATGCGGCGTGTTGTTATGAGAAGAAGCGTCCAAGGCGGAGCGACGTCGAGCTGAAGGTGGGGGAGGAGCAGCAGAGGAAGCATGGCCACTTCCAGCTTGAGCGCATACGCTCCAGCGCGCGACATTTTGGACGGTGCGGTGCGCTCACTCCGACTTTGCGGAAGGAGTGTGGTGCGTGGTTGAGGTCTGCGCTTAAAAGGCAGTGAAGGTACCGCGCGAAACCAACCCGGCGGTTCCTACAAAAGCAAGAAGGAACCAACCCAGTTCTTCTTCCTATCTCGAGAAGTCATATTCGACCTGGTTTCGAAACCTCTCTTACTACTTTCCTCATAGATCAGCAATGGCTCTGTGGTCTTCCCTTTCTGCAGAACTTCGCATGTCAGCACCTATCCTGCAACCACCGAGGCTGTGCTTTCCTTATTCAGCTGAATCGATGGCCTATAACCAATTGCACAATCCTTGACCTCGACAGCATGGTTGCTGCGACTGCCATTGGCAGGCTTCCAAGCACTCAGTAGCCACGCACGCGCGCTGGCGGAGGGCGAAGCAGATAGGTAAAGTGATTCACCAATGCTTCTCCCCAAATTAAAGTGGTGCCATTACGTGGCGTAGATAGCTGTGTAACCCCAAACGCACAACGTGGGGGGGCATGGCTGACCCTCCGCCACACAGTCAGGCAAGGCTGATGAGCCATTTAGCGCACATCGAAGGCAGCGTTCAGATTAGCCGCGCAAGCACAAAAGAGTCGCATGCGCCTCGTTCACTCTCATCTTTTTCGCTGACTCTCAGTGTACGCGATCACCGAAACGGTATCTCTCACATCCCTTACAAAGAGGCGACGATGGCGACATCGAAACTTCTCTCGAAACGCGACCATGAGGCAGCAAACCCCGACATCTCGGGGATTGGAGTACGCATTTCACGAACACTTGTCCGGGTTGAAGTTGACAGAACCTTATAGATTCTCGTATCTTTCCTCGCCTCGGCATATTTGGTTCTGCCATTCACCATAGTTGCTTACATCATGGGTCTTATCCCCGGCGAACTCACCAACGAAGTCGATCGGAACATGTTTCGCTTCAAGCCCCGCCACTCGAGATGGAATGAGCCTTTCAAGAAAGGCATCCTATCCGTCAGCGACCAGCAAATCGTCACCGGTATCGCCATTCTTCTCGCCGGATTCGCTCAGATCGACTATATCTCTGTATACCACTGGCACATCGTCGTATACCTCGCGTGGATGTCGTCCAGTGTCCACCTGACGATGCTCACGGTGCTGCGCGGGCGCATTCAGGCAAACCCCATCGTGCGCGCCATCCGCGTCGCGGGCATGACTATGCTCGTCATTCTGCTGTTCGTCGCTCTGATCCCGACGACTTCGTATACCTTTACGAGTGCGCTTAAGAATCAGATCTATGGCGAAGATGGGTACGATTCCAGTACGCTCAGAGAGCTGTGGAAGGCGGAGAATCTACGCCATACGAGCCCGGGGCGAGTGCCATCGGTGGTGGTGCTTGTCGCGAGTTATGCTTGGAAGATGGGTGCGATGTTTGAGAAACCTTCCCTTTTCGCTAGAGTCTGGCTGCAGCAGAAACCAAGCATGCTTCTCAGAAGAGTTATCCGCAGACTGAGGCATCATCGGCGAGGTTTGCGGCACAGACGTCCTTATTTCCACCGTCTAGTATTCTGGATCTACTCGCAACTCGTTGGCCATTATGCGGTGTTAAGGATCTGTTACGATCTCCTCACATCCTTTGCCGCATCGATTTGGATACTGCTCGTTGTGCTCGGGTGGGGTACGATGAATCTTCTCGTGCCTTATTCTCTCCTGAGCAGCCAGGACGAACGCAAATGGAGTTTTGGCCAGATCGTCCCGGTGCTCATGTTACTTCTACCGGTCATGACAGTTTCCCAAGAGTTCTTCGGTTCGTAAAGTTCAAGTTATTTCCCTGTCTGGCAAACTTCATTGAGTATTGACGAATACACAGATCAGAGCCATTACAATAATCCTGGAGCCTCCGAGCCGCACTTGAGTTCCCACGAGGAGCTCGAACAATCAGAATCTCATTCAAGGCGCCACAGTATCGAGCTTGCCGACCACGTCGCTGGCAGAACATCGCCCAACACAGAACCGAGACTGGACGTACCGGGAGACTCTGCAGACACCAACGGCTCGGCCATCTCCGCGTCCGCATCTCAACAGTACAGCGAGAACAATATCCAACATCACGGATCGACTTCAGCTTCCCTGCTGGTTAGCTCGGCGGGGGATCAGCATATCCCATCGGTGTCTGGAGGAGGCACTGTCGTCGACTCTCTTTCGGAGCGGGCAATGCTGTACGATTCCCGGTTTTTCAGGATGCTATTTTGGTTGATCGTCTTCTGGGCTAGTGCCACGGCAGCCGCCGTTCTCGTTCTCCCAGGGTTTTTTTATTTCATAGACCCTTTCGAGGCTCTATACTACGTCGCGATCTGTCCGATCGGAATGTGTTTGTTCACTACGACATTCGTGGCCATTGGGGCCCCTTTGAGCAAAATCTCAAGGATGTAGACATGCTTGGGCTTCGCAGCATTGACGACAGTCGCGCAGATGGAATCCGACAGGGACGCTGAAAAGAGACATTCAAGCATGAACAAACACAGAAATCCGCGGATCTAGTGGAATAAACAACCGAGACGCCATCAGCCCTTCACCCTTTCCCATTTTTCCCCCGAGTAATCATTGAGCCCCATCCACAACGCCTTGCCCGTTCTCCTTCTCCTCCTTCTCCTCCTTCTTCTTTGTCAAGATGTACGCGTAATAACCAAACGAGCTCTTCCCATCCACCAGCTCCTCCACGCGCAGGTCCCAAACGCCGTCGCGATTCAGAATCGGCCTCATGAAGTGCATCTGCCTGAAGCTGACGGCGATGAAGACGCCATCGGGCTTGAGCACGCGGAAAACCTTTTCCCCCATCCCAACCATCAGCCACGCACCTTCCCACCAGGAAAAAAAAAAAAAAGAAAGAAAGAAAGAAAGAGAAAGGAAGAAGGAAGGAAGGAAGGAAGGAGGGAAGGAGGGGAAGATCCAACTCACCTCCCCGACATACCTCCCCGTGCTCTCCACCACCTCGGCCGGCGGGTCCCACGGGCTGCCGTAGATCATGGCGTCCAGGGTCGACTTGTCGAAGGCCACGTCGACCGAGGCGTCGGGCACGACGTCCGCCATGCCGCGCACGTCCGCCCAGCGCCATTCGATGGCGGCGCCCCCCCACGCGGCGCCGTGCCGCGCCGCCATCAGCTCGACGGCGACGGGCGAGAAGTCGACGCAGAGCTGGTTGGCGTAGCCGCGGGCGGCGAGGTCGTGCGGGATGGTCTGTTGTTGTTTTCATTATTATTGTTTCATTCATCTTTTCGGCGTGCGCGTTTTGTCTAAAGTCGAAGGGGGGGGGGGCAAGGAAGGAAGAGGAGATGTGCAATGATCGACGACGTACGCTGTCCCCGGAGCCGAGGTGCAGGATGCGCGGGTTCGCGGCGGGCCCGCGCGGGTCGAAGAGGTGGCGCTGGAGGAAGGGCTCGAGGGCGGCGAACGTCTTGAGCCACTCGTGCGTCGGGTGCTCGCCGTCGGACTGCTCGTAGCGCGCGTCCCAGTAGCCCGCCGTGGTGAGGAGCGACTCGTCGTCGTCGTCGTCGGCGGCGGCGGCTTTTGCGGGGGCGGGCATCGTTATCTTCTTCTTCTGGTATGCGGCGGCGATCAGGGTTGCGGGGGTGGAAGAAAAAAAAGTTGGTTGATATATGATGGCGGGGCAAGGAAAAAAAAGTATGTAGGGGTCTTTTTTTTTGTGAACGGTTGCATTAAGGTTTATGCAGGAACCGGACGCGCCACTGGAGAAGGCGCCAACGACTGAATGTAAATTTCGACGGATTTTCTGTGCGGAATCATCCCATGAGCTCGAAATGGGACTAACTGGGTGCAGCCGGATTGGATGCAGGTTTCATCTCGAATGCTCGTCGTGATGCGATTCGGTTTTGGTGGTGGTGGTCACCCCGGGGACTCAGGAATCAGACTCGCCGGGTAAGTACCTACTTACCCACATCAATCAACCAACCTCCCCATCAAACCTCCCCGTCAACCTCCCCTCCCCTCCCTCCCAACTCCCTCCCTCCCCGCCACCCACCCCAACCAAAAACCTCACCACATCCCCCCTTCCCGCCGCCGCCGCGTGATCCAACGGCGTCCACCCCGCGTCGTCCCGCGCGTCCGCGTCGACGCCCGGCGTCCCGCGCAGGATGCGGACCGCCTGCAGGTAGCCGTAGCCCGCGGCGAAGGACAGCGGCGTGCGCCCGTGGACCGCGTCGCGGCGGTTGATGTCGATGATGCGGCCGCCATGGCCAGACGACGACGACGACGACGATTGGATCAGCGTGTCGATGTTCTGCGGGTACCCCGGCGGGTTGAGCGCCCAGGCGAGCGGGGTCCAGCCGTCGCGGTCGGGGAGGTCGGCGGCGTCGGGGCTGCTGTTGTGTTTGAGGAGTAGGTGCAGTATGCGGAAGTCCGGCTGCTCGGCGGCGTGGGAGATGGCGTTGCGGCCGTGGGAATCGGTCGTCGTCGTCGTCGTCGACGACGAGGCATTGCCGTTTTTGCGGCCTGGAAGAAGAAGAAGCTCCTTGACGCAGTCCAGATGCCCGCCCATGGTGGCGAGCATCAGGGGCGTGCGGCCCCGCGCGTCTCGCACGTTCGCGTCGATGCGGGCATCGCGCAGGAGCAGCCGGAGGGACGAGATGGATCCCTCGGCGGCGGCCCAGGAGAGGGCGGTGCGGCGCTTGCGGTCGCGGTGGTCGGGCGCCGTACGGGCGTCGGCGAGGAGGATCGAGACGGTGGCCGGGGCGTTGCCGGCGACGGCCCAGAAGAGGGGGGAGTAGCCGCTGTCGTCGGGGCGGTTCACGTCGAGGTCGTCCGAGTACGAGAGGAGGGCTCTGACGGCCTCGGTATGCCCGCCACTCGCGGCGAGGGAGAGGGGTGTGCGGCCGCTGGGATGACCCGATGTCGAGTTGGCGTCGAAGTGCTGGTGGCCGCATGATGTTAGGAGGAGCTTCACGCATTCGGAAGAACCGCATTGCGCTGCGACTGCTAATGGCGAGAGCCGATGGGCATCATCGTCGTCCAAGTTGGTGCCGAGATGGTGGTGCAGGATCTCCTTGACGCAGGACGCGTGTCCGTTCCTGGAAGCCCAGTATAAAGCAATACCCAGCTTAGCAGTTTGCGGCTGATCTGCTGTACTCTCGAGAAACGTTCCAACTACGCGGGAGAGTCCGAAAAAGCAGAAAATGGCAAGTTCATCTAGGCCTGCGCCGGAAAGCGACTCGGACAGACCTTGTGAGATCCAGAAGTAGCGAAGCCAGTTCCAAGAAACTTTGGACTGGGAGGCACATATCGCGACCACATGAGGGTACAGCTGCCGCGAAGCATCTCCTTCGCACTCGGAAAGATGGGGGGCCCAATAAGTTGCGGCGTAATCGAAGAATCCATGATGCGACGCGATGGCGGCACACCTTTCCGTATCCGCAACCGCCTGATCTCTGAAGATGGAGTCTCCGTGGATTGCAAAAAGGGGAAGTTCCCACACGCTCTCGTCGTCCGTTGGCAGCGTTGGAGACGTTGGCGACTCCTCCGTGGTGAAGAAGTCTTGTCCGAAGAGGTCCCCCTGAAATTCCGTTTGGGATAGGTAGTCTATGCACGCTTTAGCTATCGCGAACTGGTCTCGATGCACTTCCACGCCGAAAACCTGTGCGAGCGGATGACTCCCGTTGGCTCCTAGTTCAATGAGAAACTCCTTCAACGATTGGTGAATCAAATGGACCTTGAAATCGACAATCCTCACGAGCGGGCCGAGCAGCACTTGGATGGACTCAAGACTCGGCCCGGCCCCTTGGGCTTGCGATAACAGCGTCCCGAAAGCGCATCGTCCATCTACGGCGAGGATGATTCGGATTTCCGTCTCGCAAAGGGGCCGGGCGGCCGCGACGACGATGCGAAGAAGTCTCCCGGCGAGTTCGGCATCCTCGGCGGGTATGGATCCGAGAAAGTGCTCGTAGAGCGTCTTCAGGTTGGATGGGAGTCTCTGAGCCAAGCCGTGCAGGTCCGACGGCGTCAGGAGTCGGCGCATCTCGAGCAGTGAAAGGACCATGGATACCCATAGGAACGTCCGGTCTGCCTTTTCGACCAGCAGTTCCTGGAGGCTGTTTGCCGTCTCGAGGTCACATCGTCCTCGTTGCACCAACGCATCGAGCCGCTGGCCGATGACGAGCTTGATGTCCTCGTTTATCGCCCCCTGCTTCTCTTCCAGGTTGAGTCCGATGTACTTGATTGGCGCTTGCTTCAGCACATATGTAGCAGGGACTTTCGGCCTGCTGGTCACGAAGAACTTGATGCGTGACTCGGGCTCCGCTCCCAGCAGCTGGGAGATACGCTCGGTGAGGGAGACTTGAGTTTGATCGTCACATTCGTCGATGGCGTCGATGACGACGATGATCGACCCGGCACTCTCATGGCGACAAATCTCCAGAAACAGATTCCAAAGGGCATCGGATCGATTGAAGAGTTGAAGCCCTTGAGTGTCCGATGCTTTCCTGACAGCCCGTAGAAGCTTTCGCCGACGCACGACGATTTGATAGATGATGCTCCGAAGAAGATGAACGGAATCTCGTTGGCTATCAACCCTTCCATTACAGTAGAATCGGCAGATGACCGTGGACGGCGGCAGCGTTCCCGAAAGACGGTCTACAATATAGGTGGATAAGACCGTCTTCCCACATCCAGAGAAACCCGTGACCCACAGCAGCGGCGTTGTGTAGTCGGAAAGCCAGTCGTTGTATTGCGGATCGGTTGAAAGCCATTGCAAAGTGCCGTTTGCGCGCTGGTCCAAATTGGACTCGAATCCTGATACGTCGACGCAGTTTAGTATCGTTGTGCAGGCTCTTTCGGCGTCATCGAGTGCTACACTCGATCAGCGTCATGGCAACATCTTGGGCTGTTGGTACCTACAGACAATAGTGCCAGTAGTCGATGCAGTGTCTGTCATCTCTTTCAATGACTCCTCGGCAATGAGCTGTAGACTAGCCAAGACGTGCTTGTAGTTGTCTGACTGTGCGCTTTCAAACCGGCATATCTCGCGGTGGTCCGCCCAGAGAGGGCTGGGTCTTTCGTGGGTCACGCCAACGACTGCGGAGAACTGGTCAACAACCTAAGAGCACAATGTTAGCATACAAGAAGCACGGAAGCGGACGGAGAACAATGATGCACGTACCACCGAGCCGAGAGGCTCAGTTATGAACTGCTCGTAGAAGGTGGCTATCGCGAGGGATCCGGCTCTCTGCCTGAAGTCGTCGGCAATGGCCATCAGTTCGGACGAGTTCTGTCCCAGCGACCTGAGCAGATCCGTCTTCACCCCTCTCCTGAAGAACCCGCCCCCGGAAGCATGCCACGCCACGTTGAAGATGTCTCCAAAGACCTTGGCTGGAGCTGCGGTGGCACTACCGCGGTGTGGGGTCCCCAGGAAAACGACACCCTTGCTGCGCATCCATATCTCGGGATATCTCTCGTACGCTAGGTTCATTGCCTGCTACCTTTAGAACTGCTTTTTTTCAAAAGAAGTTTGAGCACCGACCTGCTTGAACACGACGCCTCCGAGGCTGTGACAGACGTAGATAATCGGGCGAGAGGACGAAGACTTTCCCTAGGCAGTCTTAGTAATGGGCTTGACGCATATATGCAGCAAGTGAACTCTGTAATCAAGTTCATTCACAGTGGTGCAGCGGGGGGAAGGCCAAGCGTTACACCAACCAAGACAGCGGATGCGAACTCACATTATCGCGCAGCTCCAAGTTCAGAGCGTTCAATAGGTGTAGTGAGAATTCGCGGATGCCGGCCACCGAACGGTTCAGGAAGACTTTTGATGGATATCCGTACGTGTATATCCTGGCTCCTGGCATGGACTGCGGCAGGAGATCGCGCAACCAAAGGGTTCCGTTCTTGTGCGTCCAAGTGGCTCGCAGGTCACCTCCGAGCCCATGAATGGCGACCACGTCGATACCCGTCTGGCCCACGTCGGGAATATCTCGTAGGGTGGGATAAAGCTGGACGAGGCCGAGATGTTGTTGCTCTTCGTCGCTCGCTGGTTCCGGTGGCGGACTGTACTGTTCAATTTCAAACGATTTAGTGGCAGCTCGACGTCTGTTTTGGGTCCGTCGTACCTTCTTCTCTGGAGATGCATGCTTCCCTGTCCCGTTCTTTCTGCCAAACTTCTGTCGCAGTAGTTTCATGGCGCGTGATGGGTGCTGTGGTTTTTAGGGTCTTGGGGAAAGGTAAAGAAAGTTTGCTTTGTGTATGTTCGGATCGGGGAAGAAAGCGTGGGAAATTAAGGCGGCGTTTGCGAGGAAGGCAGCACTGGCACTGGCACTGATACTGGCACTGCGGCGTCGCAGCCACAGCCACACTCACACCCACAGCCACAGCTGTGCCGCAACGATGCAGCGAATGAGCCCCCAAAAGCCCCCCGTTTGCTTCCCGGCTCCGAAAATAATCCGGTACCTGGCGTTTGCAGCCGCATTGGGAATACAGATCATGGTCGGTTTCGCCCACTCTCGTTGCAGCCGGGCAGTTGAAGCAAATATCTGGACGTAGATGTGAGTTTTAAGCTTGTACATATGAATACAGACATAAGATCCAACTCCCCCCCCCCCCCGGTAAGTAAGGTGCAATATCTCCGTATGCTCAATGCAACCTGCTGTTGTGGGGCACCAGTACGCGTGCGCTCTATGCACAGTGCGCATCCGGCAAAGAACACTTCGAAAAAGCAACTATTACTTTTGCAACAGCTCCGTCGCCGGACATGGGAAGTTGAAGCAGCCAGGAAATCAGTTTCGTTGTGCTTGCGAAATGTACACATCCGAATGCTTGCTTCAACTCCACTTGCCATTCTCCAATGACATCTGCAGCTGAATCTTCTCGTGAGTGAAAACAAAAGCCGAAATGCTGCATGTGCTTCGTGCTAGTATTCATCAGCCGCCCGTTATATCACGCGGTGAAGCTTCCAAGTCGGATCACGGGAAGCCGCAGTGGCTCTTTCAATTGCTCAAAAGGCTGCTGGCCCCGTTCCTTTTTCGAGACTCAACTCCGGAGCGGAAGCATGGCACTTCATTGGCAGCTGAAAATATTGCTACCCACACTTTACTTCGCGTGGCCTCCATCCTTACACATGCTTGGGTTTATATTTCGCTAATCTCGATTGCGCCGCAGGCGATGATGCCTTTCAGTATCATAATATGCGCATGCGCATCATCATTTACTCTTTCTGATTTTCGTATATGCCATCGCAGTGAGTATATCGTAAAGCAAAGCCTCCTCTCCAAGGGAAAAAGTGAGCTCGTTCGTTGTAGGCAGTATCAAAGCTTGATTTGATGATAGCATGTTTGCCTTAGATCTCAAAAAGGATCCCTGACAGTAATATTCGAAGACGCCACTTTGGCCTTAAGTACTCCCGGTCATAAGCGAACAGAAGCGTTCCAATGCACGATATAACCCCGTGCCGTTTGAGGGTACTGGGCACATGCCGGATCTCTCCTTCGCAAGGTGGCTTCGTTCAACTACTTAGAGCTTTGCCGTCGCGCTCATTCCCCTTCTGGAAACGATCCTGAGGTCAAAGTTGAATACACGGCGGTTGCTACTTCGGCCTACTGTCCCGGAGTTTGGAGAAGGAGATGCTCGGAATGCACTGCTCCGCCGTCTTTGAATTCACCTGTCATCTCAGGTGTTCGTGTAATGCATGGCCGCATCGCCATCAAACGCGCTGTTTCATCGTCTTCTTTCGCTGATGATCGTCAGCGCAACCTTTTGCACGGCATTAATCCCTGGCTCCAGTAATATTTCTGAAGACATACAATTTTTGCCGGAAACCCGAAAAGGACAGTTTTTCCATCCTCTGTGGTGCTTAAAAGTAGTATTGTTAATACATCTTCCCGGTTCTGAAGCTGGAGTCTTCAATACGACGGGCAATCCAACATCTTCTGCAATCCTTAAATAGCGGCCCAGAGACGCGAGTGGAGACGCTTCGGCCAGTGTCAGACTCGCACGTGCTCATGATCCTGCTCATACGGCTTCGACATACTTAAACCCCCAGGCTTCCCCATCTTTTGAAGAGCCAGACTCCAGTATCCGAGGTTCACTTTATCTCAAGCAACGCTGGTGGTAGCACTCTGAGCTGCAATGTCATCCGAGCGTGCGACTTTCCGCCGCGCTGCTGGCGTGGGTAGAACCACATGCGCACTCCGGTGCAAACGGGACACCTTGACGATCAGCGGAGCACCATTACCCAATGCAGCTGCACCTCATCATCACGCTTCCTTGCTGCTCTCCAGCAGCAGGCCATTTCCACCACGCAAAGCGCGATCCCAAGTGAAAACGATGACCGAGATGCGAGAAAGGCCCAAACAACAAAAGCACGAGTGGCCATCGTTGTGGGGTTTTGAGTAGTATCAGGCCACCGGCCTCACCCACACACACTTCAGCAAACCCACCCACTTCGCCGGAAGAACCGCTCCCTAAATACTTACCCGCACACCCGCCCGCCCACTCACCCGCCGACCATCCACCTGCACAGGCCGCACGACCCCCGCAGCCACCGGACCCCTCCCTCCCCTTCCCCCCAGCTCCACCTCGCCAAACACATAAAAAGCCCGGCAAGCGTCCCCGCCGTATCACTTCTGCACTCCGACAAACACCGGGCAAGACGCCCGGCCGAACAGACCGGTATGGTACTTCCGATTTAACTGTCCTCGTCTTCTGTTCGGAAGTCACTACGACAATACGCACTCGCTTCGTCGCCCTTCCCTCTCCTCCTCCTCTTCACCATTTCACTTCCCCCGCCCGAAAACAAGCCCCCCCCCCCCCCCCCCCCCCCCCCCCCCCCCCCCCCCCCCCCCCCCCCACACCCCCACCCCCCCCCCCCCCCCGCCCCCCGCCTCCCCCCCCTCCCGCGGAACGCCGCGGGGG
>JAFISB010000221.1:0-52098 GCA_022560015.1 Diplodia mutila
ATCCCCCCTTTTTTTTTTCTCTTTTTTTTTCTGGTCCCGGCTCCTTTGACCTTACCCAATCCCAATCTTCTTATGAACTCTGAGACAGATGGGTCATCTATTATCCGAACCTCTTAAGGCAAAGCTTTATGATTATAGTAGCACGGCATCGGACCATCAGTTCACTTTTCTTGACTTCGTCCAGCCACATGGACAATATTCCATATGGGTTCTTACCAGGTTGGGCACATTGATATTTCTTCGGCCTCCACCAGCATAGCCATTGCCGCAGATCGCCCTCAGACGACCAACGCAATGTTCGATGTATATTGCTCCCTCTCCAGAATGCCAAATGCAACTGGGCTGCCTATCACCCAAGTGTTACAGTGTGGCTGACAGGCGATCTACCTGGTTTTCAAGACAGCATGGACGCTAAAGTGGTAGCCTAGGGTGGGCACACAAGGGGACGAAAAGAAGTTACCTTCCCAGAAAAGCTTATCGCCGTGGCATTGTGGCGAAGAAGAAAATACGGCGGATATAAGAGGCTGGCTTCATCACTACTCTCTTGACAGCACATCACTGTCCATCAAACATACCTCGTCA
Organism: Diplodia mutila; assembly: GCA_022560015.1. Lineage (NCBI taxonomy): Eukaryota > Fungi > Ascomycota > Dothideomycetes > Botryosphaeriales > Botryosphaeriaceae > Diplodia > Diplodia mutila. The sequence goes on from JAFISB010000221.1 coordinate 583, forward strand.
GCTAACCCCAAGGTTTAACGATCAAGAACCACCAAGTTGCAGAGCTCACGACATCCTACATGCGCCAAGTAAAGCGGTATGGAGAGGATCTGAAATCACCTTTGCGGGAGCTTGTGTTGCACACACGAAGTCCAGGCTGATCAGAACAGGTTTCGCGAACCTGTTCACGGCAAAACCGGGCAACAGTTGACGAGGGTGCAAAGAAACTGGTCGAGGTAAATCGAGGCGACTGTCGAAGAGGCGCAAGGTGGGGTGACAGCTCCTACAGCACGTTTTTGAGGATGCGCCCGTACCTGGATGGTCCACTCGCGTGAGGATGGTAAGGGCGTCTAAAGGTTGGAGGTGTCGGGATACTGAGAGCGGTGCGTCGAGGCAGGAGGCTGGGAGAGTGATATAGCCACGGCTGCCTGAGGTTGCGCTCGATGATCGGCACGTGCAAGCCCAAGTTCTGAAACCGCGGCGGCGCGGCGCACCTTGGTGTCGAGAAGTGAGGAGGATGCGACTATTTGAAGCGGACGCGCCAGTAGTCGGATAGAGCGAAGGTTCTTTTCTGAAATGCCTTCACAGTCTCGTGCCCATCAGACGACCGACCCGTTTATCAGCGACAGTTGTGTGGTGGAGGAAACTTGAAGTGTTGGGGGATGGTGACTGCATAAACGCGCCGCGCAGGACACTCTGAGCGCGCGGGCAGCTGAACTTCTCCTCCGAGCTAGGAAAGTGCGTCTGAGCACCGGACAGCATGGCGGCGGCCCCTCCACAAATCCGGCATTCTCGCCTCAATTGGAGCCGCTCAAGGCCATGCTATGTAGCACAAGAAAAACACAGAGCCCCAGAACTGCCTCCTTGGCGACACTCCCAACACACATCCGCAGGAAAATCGTGAGCTTCCTTTTGCCGAAGCAAGTCACAGTTGGTGCGACCCACAACCAGGTCCCCGACCTATCTCTGGACTGTGTCTCGGGAAAGTTCGCCGAGGACGTGGCGGAAACTTGCGTGGCAGAGATTGAGTTCATCCTGAGAGACCCAAAAGATCTTGGTAAGATCTTTGCTTTCCTTCCGGAAAGGCAGTGGATATCTCACTATGTTTGGGTATAAGTACACCACACAGCATCGGGCAACGCCAGGTGCAGCGGCTTACCTCCTCAGAATCATGCGACTGGACACGCTCATGATACTCAGGCGCAACCAGAACGACGTCCTGTTTCTGCGGCACGGATGTAGTAGAACAATCATCCACTGGATCTACCAGGATGTCGAGAAGTTCTGTATCAGAGTCAAGCATGCGAAGCTACTAGGAGCGATCAAGAATGATCTACTAGCTATACCGGAGGCCTGTTTTTCTACGAGTTCGATGTCTTCCTGTATGACCGCGGAACAGAAGGAGGATAGAATCCAGGAGTACCGTCAGCGAGCCTCGGGCGCCTTCCCTCGTCTAGTAGCCAAGCCCGCCATCGAGAGACGATTGAGGTCGGTCCAACTGGATACCCCTCCCCAACACCACCTGCCACCTCTACGCTACGACCACAGGCGTTCTGGGTGCGCCTTCAAGTTCAAGATCGACTGACAACAGTGTCCGGGCTGAGAAGGCACTATTCCCTGAATAGTTGCCAAAGAAAGCCTCTTCGAGTTTTTCGACAAGCGGCCAACCCAGGTCGAGACGGCACTGTTTTCTAAATAGTTGCCAAAAATAACCTTAATTTTCTCTCTTGCTTTCTTTTCGGGGACTCTTTAGTTGAAGTGGTTTGATGCCGCGGTGGATGGTAGTAATGGGTTGCAATGAACATGAATTTGGCTTCGAGATGGAGAAGGTCTTGTGCGAAAATAAAATCCTTTTTACATGTCTAACGTATACGTGCGTGCAAGAGTGAAGTCTTTGTTGAAGTTCGTACTAGCAAGCTTCGCCACTCAAAAAAGCCTGCAAGGTGGTGCGGTACAATGCGTAGCGATTCACATGACAATCCCAGTCCTGACCTCAGCCATATACTTACCCTTACGGGTCAGATTGTACCCAATAGCCCATGTCAGCCGGCTCCTTCCCCTCTCGCAATTCAGGGAGCAATGGTAGCAGCACCCGAACTTGGCCGTCTTCAAGAATGACACATGGCCCCTTGATCTTTTCTCTCCCAATGCCGCCTATTGCTCTACTTCAATTGTCCACTGAGGAACAGGGTAGTGTCCGTCGCGCCGTTCAGATTTGGGAGCCAATTATGACGTCAACATGCCTTGGCGCGGGAAATCCACAGGTCGCATGGTTGCCTGCTGGACGGCTCAAATCCGGCACCCGCCGCGGCGCGCATTGGGGTGTTATCTGTAGCCCAAAATCCAACCTCTCCACGCCACCCAACACCCGACACGTCGCGACACGTTACAGCATGGCTCGCAACTTCGCCGAAGTAGCATCCGACGCCAATGTGGCGCTCCAACGTGAGGCGAGGCGCTTGGAGATCTACGCGGAGGATGAACAAGTCATCCTCCAATGCCTCCAGAAGTTTGGCCCTCTCCCGCCAGGTTGGACGCTCAAGATGGAGCGCCCAGGGCCGTTCTCCAAGTACACCTTCACCCTCGGTGGATAAGACTTTACGATTGGTCACCACCCGGTAAGTCAATTCTGCAAGCTCAAGTGACACCTACTGACATGAGTGTAGCTCTCCAAGCACGCCGCGAACGCCTACAAAGGCCCGCGGTCCCTCTCTGAGCCCGACGTCGCGTCGCTGGCTTGCGACGGTTTCAGCCGCCCGTCAATCGATTACCTAGACACGGACTGGGTGTGGCAATGGGCAGTATCGGCTGATTGACGAAGGCTTCTACGAAGAACTGAAGTGGCATTCTGTCGCCATTGACAAGTCGTACCCGAGACTTGTGGAGCTAGCCCGCCTGGTGCGCCTCGAAGCAGAGCGCCGGGACGTTTTACCCGAGTGATTTTAAGAAAAGAACATCTCACCCCGCCGACAGCTACAATTTCGTCGTCTCGGACGAAGAGGAGCGCTTGGCCTTGCTGGCAAGAGTGGCCGGCGTCTCAGTTGCCGTAGCACAGCCGGTTGGCCCTACCATTTGGCCGCAGTGCCTCTCACTTCCCCCCGATCAACGGCCGTCACTCACTATCAAGTTCCGATGGCTAGCGGCGTCCGACCAAGAGCTTGCCCCACCCGTCTTTCTCGGCAGATACGCCGGACGGTGGTACACCCTCATAGCCAAGAAGTGGAAGGCATTCGCAGTATTCGCCCCGCCTCGGGTCGGCTGATGAGAGGCGCATATTTGCCTTGCCAAGAGAGGTTTTCAGTTGACCGTAAAGGGTATGATGGTCATCTGCGGATATATTCGGCAGGAAATCCGTATGGGCATGTCGGGTCGGCATTTGGACGCGAAGTCGATCTCTTTCAGCAACGCCATCGTCAACGGTACCAACCCGATTGACGCAATCAAGAGCGACATGGAGCCCAGCACCGACACCATTATCACAATTGAGTGGTTGGACTACATTCAGATGACGGGGTGCAGTCCGCTTGCGCGTCAGATAGCGTCGAGGTACGACGCCCTCGCGCGTGCCATCAACGATGGTGTTTGAGACGATATTCTTGAGTTTCAACATGATTTCAAAAAGTGTTTCAACAACCTCCGGGGTCAGGTCATGGTAAGTCTAACCACACATTTTTGAATATACCATTACTAACGTAGAACGTAGACAGATGACGAGGTAGAGAGAATTATTTCTCTAGAAGACATCAACAAACCCATTGGCCTTCAAGTCAAGACCGAGGTCTTGCTCCCGACGATCCGGATGAGGCTCACTTCCGACAAGGGAGAAGTCTTTGTCGAGGTTGACCCGGACGTCTGCGACGTCGTCGAATACGAAAATTTCAAAAGGGACAGCGCCGAGCTTCAGCGCCTCTCCCAGCGCCTGGCCAAGCTTAGCATCTCGATTCTACCGTACCCATTGCCGCGCATCACGGTGCAGAACTGCCGAGAGGTTTGCGTAAAAGCGGGCGAGACGGAAAAGGCAGACCCCAAGGTCACATTGCATAGTAATGGGGCTATCGTCCGGTTGAAGGTCCGCGAGCGCAGCATGTTACACGACTGCGATGATCACTTGTTGACCGCATTGGGGAATCTGCTGCAATCCGGAGAGAAGGTCAAGCTTTGGACCGTCACCAAGCCGAACTTGGCGGCGGGGAAGCTTTGCCTGACAGCCCGGACACTGAGCCCAGGAGCCCCCGCCAACGCGTGGTCATACACGCAACTATCGCATGTTCAAGCGGACCGGTTGAACAAGTATGACTTCTACCGCAGGCAAAGAGATGAGCTCCCGGTCCCGTCCTTCCTGAAGTTGAGAGATGGCAAGGCGAATGGAAGCAGAGTGCGCAATGGTGGTCGGATGCAAACCCAAGGACGATTTTCCCGACCGCCTTCGCCTACTACCACCCGGCATTGTTGGCGGAGAAAATGGCGTACGCCGACGTCATCGACGGCGTGTATAATGTCAGCGTAACTCACGAGGCCTGCGTCGAGCTGGGGGACGGTGATGGATTGAGAATCACCGTTTTGGTCCGCTCTCGGGGTAGCACGACCTATCTTCCGATCCCGCGAGCGACATCCTAGATGCGCCTCACTATCTCCGTCACCACCTCCGCCGCCTTCAGTGTCAGTCGCAGCGGTCACCCTACCAGAAGCGCCAACGCCCATCTCGTCATCAAACGCCAGGGAAGCGTCTGTGCGTACAGAAGGGGAAAGGGCGAGAAACGAGGCGAATGATCTGCGAAGCTGGGCTGGAGAACGCACAGGGCATTACGGTTTGGTGAGAAAAGGCGACGTCGTGGATTGCCAATTTCCCGGCGTGGATGGGGCAGCGAGTCGGTGGTTCCTACATGGTCTCGCTTTTTGGGTTGTTTTTATTAATACAGGGTTGAGCTTGGTGCTTCCTTTTGGCCACGTGTGCAGGTTGAGTCTCACCATGCTTGTGAAGAAAGTCTATTGGTGCAACAGGCTGTGTAGTTTTCGCTGTTAAGATCTTAAAATTCGTGCCACTGGGGTTTAAAACCAAGTCTGCGTGGGAGTACCTGGGATGAGGTTTCGGACAGGACTGCGCATACGCTTGTGTGTTAACCAAAGCGTACCGAGCTTACTCCGAATGAGAAAATTGAGTTTATGCACTCCGGGAAGTCCTCGGCGTGGGTTAGATGACTGTACACTTCTTACATTCACCTGCCGTGGTTGGCTAAAATCTATATAGACGTTTTTGCGTTGCTCCAACTCCGCATTTACATTCGGAGGTTTGCTAATTGATGAGGTGAGAGTACGATATCTTTTCGCAAAACACGCGTGAGGAGAATGAAACTTTCGTAATTCACTATGGGAGCCTGCCTTTAGCTGCTGCTGGTCTTTTCGACAAATGAAAATATTGACTATGCCGACCTCATCTTCAGATCACACACAAAGTCCCCATTAAATTCTGGTAATATTGGAGTTGGGAGCGGCGTTCTCCTCTCTTTTACACACTATAATACAAGGTACAAGCGAATAGCCGGCCACCAGGCCTGTGCCACAGATATGTTCAGGTCTAGTGCGAAAGTGAAAATCTCGGCGAGATGGCTCTAATCAGACACAATGCAATATATTTACCTTCAGACCAAGTACCACACTGCATCATTCTGCCTCCGGGTTGCACATCTGCGCCGATCGTTGGCGGTGGTATTAAGCCGTACTATTATCCTTTACAAGAAACTTTTCAGACCGCCTTGTCCAGTGAAGTCAAATAAATGCAGGCCGCTTTAACTGCAGGGAGGCGCCCGGAGGATTAGTTCCCTCCAGGCGGACAATGACCTGGATCATGCGTGCGAGCTCGACCATACACTAGGCCAGGAATCCAGCGGCTCCTTCATGGCCAAGCTCTTCCTTTCGCCTCGACACATTGGTCTTCAAGGCAATCAGATCTTTTTCTGATTGAATGACCAATATGCTTTCCATGGTAGCTTCCAATCGGTGGTTCTCAGCTTGGGGTTGAAGACATCAAAGTCCATCTTCTGCAGCTTGTCCAGCCAAAGTCCAGTTGCCACCGCGGGTACCAGAGCGCCAAAGCCCTTCTCAACGTCCTGCAGCTGTGCTTGGGTACCTGCGCTGAGCTGTTGAGGACTGTACCGGTGTTCTTCTTCATGGGCATGCTCGAAGTCATGGTCGACCTCGCTGCCGGCACGCAAGCTGCTCAGCATTGACCGTGCCGTGATGAGGTGGTCGTTGGCCCGCGTAGCTACAGCGAAAACGGCGTCACGAAGACCATTCGCATCTGCTCCATAGCGCAAGACCTCCTCTTCTTTAACGCCAGCATCAGCCATTACATCTAACGGTAGCAGTACGGCGCCTTGTCGGCCGCCGGGCAAAGCGCCTCCGAAAGCTGCCTGGTTCGAGTGATGATTCGGGGTGGAAGGAAATGCAATCAATGGCAGACCGCGTAGGACGGTGGCAATGCCAGTTGCTTTGCCAATGTGTGAAGCCAGGTGATCGGCCGTGACAGAGGCGAGTGGAAGCGCCTGCAGGGTCAGGTACAGCAGCGTCGAGTATGTGTTTTCCGCATACGATTCGAGAGCGGCTAGGGTGGCGAAGGGGGGATTTCCCAGTGCCTTCTCACGTTCCGTGATGATGCGCAAGAACCATGACTTCCCGAGACGGGAACGGCCTTGGGAGCGAGCATTCAGAGCTTCGGCAGCGTGAGCAAGCAGCACAGCAACCGGCTCCTTGGGTGGGGAACCTTGCAAGGCGCGAGTCACAGCATCGCGCCAGAACTGCATGCGCATGCGGCCAACGGTGGTGTTCGAGGTCTGATCGGCAACGCGGGCGACATCGACGTTGAAGGCGCGGATGGCAAGGTAGGCATCGCGGGCGTGGGGCGGGATGAAGGTCTGCAGGGTGAAGGACGGGGAATCGTAGTGGCTAGTTGCAGGCAAGCAGTCAGCATGCAATTGACGGAGGAGAGCAGGCGGGCGGGCAGCTACCGCAAAAGATTGGCACAGTAGGCGCGGGCCTTGTCTATCTCAGCTTGCGAAGTGGCGGAGGCAGTATATGTTCTGCGGTAGTTCTGGTAGAGTGTGGAGGGCGCACGGCGCCATCCTGTCCGGCAGGAAGAGCGAAGGGGCGTCATAAGAAGAGGAGAGCGGCGTGCGGGGAGCGGAAGGGAAGAGCAGCGATCCCATGGGCGGGCATTGCTGTGGAGCTGTAATGGCTTTTGCGCGACGGCGATTGGGCTGCACGACCATGACGTGTGGGCCGTGCACGGCCCGCTGTAGGTATTATATTGTCCGCGGCGCGTCAAGGCGCGTCGACACGCTTGTCCGACCGCTGACCAACACCCGCCACGACGCGCCCCTCCACGAGCATGAGCTTTGGAGACTTCGACGAACCCCCGGCCAAGAAGCGCCGTTTCTTCGTCGAAGACGAGCCCGCCGAGCACTCCTCGCTCCCCGCTTCTGCCGACATTGACGGGCAAGACAGCGTCCAGAATGAAAGCACCCCGGGCTTCGACGCCGACCTGTTCGCGTCGTTTGTGGGAGAGCAGGTGCCGCCAGAAAAGCTGAAGAGACTGCAAGAAGCCAGCAGCAATGACATGCAGCGCGGTAGGCACAAACACCCAACCCAAACCCCAGCGCCATAGTGCTGATTGTGAATCTTGTGCAGCGATCAACATGTATTTTGATGGCTCGTGGGACTCTGCGCCTGCCTCCGTGGCTCCTCGCTCTAATGGCACCCTGGACCCCTTCGCTCAGCCTCGGACGTCGCCTCTTCCAGAGAGCTCCACCACAGATGACCCCGTCTCTACTGTGCCTCAGCGACCCCGAGCAAAGACAACCATGCCCGACAAGCGGTATATTGGGGCTTTTGGTGTCGCTGGATGGGCAACCAGAAGCGGGACTAGTCTGATCAATTTCGGTGAGAAAGTGAGCATCGAACGTACCAGGACCCAGCCGACAATGAAGCTTGGGCGCAGCGGCAAGAAAATACCAAATAAACGCCAGGACATTGTTGTACGTTTTACAAACGAGCGCGGAGAGGAGGTTGGCCGCTTGGAGAACGAGTCTGCCGCCTGGATCTCCTCCTTGATTGACCAGAGAGTGTGTGCCTTCGAAGGCTCGTGCGTGTATACCCCCGACAGCATACGCACCAACGATACTATCTACCTCCAGCTCCGAGTCTATCTGTTGAAAAATGTTTTTGATGCCGGGGGCTTTGTGAAGCCTGCCGACACGAATCGTGAATCTGCTTTCTTTGAGGCCAAAGAAACCCAAGAGGAGCGCAACCTGCGCCTGCGTCAGGTGGCCATGGTGAAGCTGTTTGACGAAATCAACCTTCACCCCACCCGCGGGAACGCCCAGGCTGAGAAGCAAAAGCGACAGGGTCTGCTGAAAGCCGCTGAGATTGCGGAGAAGAATGAGCAACCACGAGCTTCCAGTTCAAAGTCTCAAAAATCCCCCATCAACGAGCCGGGAACGCCTCCCTCAGACGAGACTGAAGAAGGCGAAGAACTCGAGCAGGATCAACTGGATTCTCTGTACAAGAAGGCGCAGTCTTTCGACTTCGACACACCCGAAGCAGAACCTCCAAGCACCTTCGCCATGGACCTCCGGAAGTACCAAAAGCAGGCACTGCACTGGATGATAAGTAAGGAGAAGGCTCAGCAGTCTGACCATAAAGAAATGTCGATGCATCCGCTCTGGGAGGAGTACACCTGGCCTACCAAGGATGTGGACGACGATCCCGTGCCTGGAGTCACTGGCCAACCGGCGTTCTACGTGAACCCTTATTCTGGAGAACTATCGTTGGACTTCCCGATGCAAGAACAAAACTGCCTAGGTGGAATCCTGGCGGATGAGATGGGCTTAGGCAAGACTATTGAGATGCTCAGTCTAATTCATTCCCACACTACCGACCTGTCTTCCGCACCGAATAGAGCCGCAGCAACAGTAAACAACCTTCCGCGCTTGTCTACTCATTCGTCATCGGTCGAACGGGCTCCTCGAACAACACTAGTGGTAGCGCCGATGTCACTGCTCGCGCAATGGCAAAGTGAGGCCGAGAAGGCCTCAAACCCGGGGACCCTCAAAACCATGGTGTATTACGGCTCCGAAAAGACTGCTAATCTCCAGAAGCTATGCTGCGAGGCAAATGCGGCAAATGCTCCGAACGTCATCATTACCTCGTATGGTGTCGTACTTTCTGAATTCAACCAGGTTGCAGGCATGGACGGTAATCGTGGCTCCCACGGTGGTCTTTTCTCCGTGGAGTATTTCCGCATCATCCTCGACGAAGCCCATTTCATCAAGAACAGACAATCCAAAACTGCGAAAGCCTGTTATGAGCTTTCTGCCCAGCACCGCTGGGTCTTGACCGGCACCCCTATCGTCAACCGCCTCGAGGACCTCTTCTCTCTCGTGCACTTCCTCAAAGTGGAACCGTGGTCAAACTTTTCGTTCTGGAAAACCTTCATCACTGTTCCATTCGAGTCAGGAGACTTCATTCGGGCTCTTGACGTTGTTCAGACGGTGCTTGAGCCACTCGTTATGCGCCGCACAAAGGAGATGAAAACTCCAGACGGCAAAGCACTGGTGCCACTCCCTCCCCGAAAGATAGAGGTGGAGTCGATTGAGCTTTCTAAGGCTGAAAAAGAAGTCTACGATTGGATTTACACCAGAGCGAAACGGACGTTTGCTGCCAACGTTGAGGCTGGAACACTCATGAAATCATACACCACTATCTTTGCACAGATCTTACGTCTTCGGCAAAGCTGCTGTCATCCTCTGCTGACCCGCAGCAAGGATATTGTTGCTGAAGAAGAGGATGCTGCTAACGCCGAAGACCTCTCCAAGGGCCTGGCTGACGACATGGATCTTGACACATTGATCCAGCAGTTCGAGGCTGAAGAGGATAACGGCGAGCAGGACGTTAACAGATTCGGAGCGCACGTCTTAAAACAGATTCAAGCAGAGGAGCACTCTGAATGCCCTATCTGCGCCGAAGAGCCGATGGAGGAGCAAGCCGTGACTGGCTGCTGGCATTCCGCCTGCAAGCAGTGCCTGCTGGACTTCATTGAACATCAGCGGGATAAGGGGGAGATTCCGCGTTGTTTCAACTGTCGTGAGCCTATCAACTCGCGTGATGTGTTTGTTGTCGTGCGTCACGATAGCTACGACGAGGATGAAGCGCTCTACTCATCTCCTGGCAATTCTGGCAACCATACCCCGCGCATCTCCCTCAGACGGGTCAAATGTGCCGCCTCCGCAAAGATCGAAAGCCTTCTCTTCTATCTTAAGAAGATTCGCCGCGAGGAGCCTGGCACCAAGTCGGTGGTGTTCTCGCAATTCACTAGCTTCCTAGACCTCATTGAGCCCGTGCTCGCCCGCGACAACATCTCCTTCGTCCGCTTCGACGGCAGCATGACGCAGAAGGCGCGTGCGGCCGTGCTTCAGGACTTCACCAGCCGGCCCAAGGGCTTGGTGCTCCTGCTGTCGTTGCGCGCCGGCGGCGTGGGTCTGAACCTCACGGCGGCGAACCGCGTCTTCATGATGGACCCGTGGTGGAGCTTCGCGGTCGAGGCGCAGGCCATCGATCGTGTTCATCGCATGGGCCAGCCCAGCGAGGTCGTCGTCAAGCGGTTCGTGGTGCGCGGCAGCATCGAGGAGAAGATGTTGAAGATCCAGGAGAGGAAGAAGTTCATCGCGAGCAGCTTGGGCATGATGAGTGATGAAGAGAAGAAGGTGCAGAGGATCGAAGATATTAGGGAGTTGTTGAGCTGAATTGCTGAACTGCGGTCGGAAAATACTGTACGTTTAAGTGCCTTGTCGATTGTGTGTAGGGTAGGTATATGCGAGGCGTCTTTTATGATAACGGTGAGCGGCTTTTTATAGGAGCATTTTTGCATCAAGGGTGAAGTGGGACTGGTGGGCGCCTTTCATGGAGTAAAATATCATTGCTTGTTCTGATTACTTGAGAATGACATCGATGACTATAGAGCAGCTGTATCCATCCGGGCGAGTACGTAGGAGGTGGTGCACCGAAAATAGCCCGTACGAGAGAAAGGCGGTGCTGTGGACCTATGTGGTGAACCTGGAGTGGGGCTTGCGCCGCACGCGCGCTTATATGCAGCAATGCTTGGGCCAGTCAGGTAACGATGCAGCCATCAGCAGCAGACATTTTCCGTTAAATCTCCGCAGAGGCCGGGTTACCATAGTCTTGGCTCCTCGCCAGTAGCGGAAAATCCGTTGTCTTACTCGGTTGTGTAGGCCGAAGGACCAATTGACAAGAAAGGAGTCGGCAAAGCACTAATCGAAGGGGCGGCTGCAGACTATGTATTCGAGCCCCATCCGTCAAAGACGTAGGAGTGCAGTCTTTCTGCTGACACCCTCTCCGCCTTCTCGTCTGACCGGGATCGAGCATTGCATTTAACTTCCACGAACACCACTCGGTCCAACCGCCGTTCGAAACCAGTCATTGCCACGACTGTTGTTGAAAGGTAAACCATGTCGCATTCTGTGCGCCATCGAGATTCGCAAGAAGATACCGGGTCGTGCTTTGCTCTTCAAGACTTCGGATCAAGTGCAGATCCCTCAGAGAACCAACAGCAGAGCGAGAATCACCCGGGTTACCTGAAATATTAACGGAGTCGGACTCGAAAAAAAGAGGAAAGAAGAATGATGTGCTACAGGCCGGAACTTATAAATTCACAAGCTTCCTCAACACGTGGTGGGTATTCGAGCCTTTGTCCTGTGTGGTGAGCGTCATCACACTGATTGCGATTGTGCTGGTCCTTCGGATGTACGATGGCAAAGATGACGCTGCTTCAGGCGTTCGAGAGTCTCTTCGGCATAAGACCAACGAGTTGGGCATCGGCGGCCTACCAGAACCCAGATCAGGTGAAGCTGGACGCAGCGAAAGCGTTTGGGCAGAACGGATCACTGGAGGACTTCCCGGCCAAGGTGGAGCGGTTCGTCAAAAAACATGGCGTTGGGTCTGTCGAACGATGTACGGACGACGGGGGATGGCGACGCGGTGCTCGGAAACGTGCTGATGCAAGAGACGTACGTGCACGTGCGCTGGTGGTGGTTGTTCTTTCCGGGGGTTCTTCAGACGCTGATTGTTGTCTATCTAGTGACGACGATGATCAAGAGCCGGCAGGAATCAGCGCCCGCGTAGAAGTCATACTCGCTAGCGGTATTCCGATTCGGCATAGTTTCTGAGCGGACGAGAAGCTGGTGCAGGCACGCGAGCTGATGGAAATCGAGGAGACAGCTGGACGGGCGAAGTCGAAGATAGAATAAATATGATTGGCGGGCGGAGCGGTGGAGAGACACGGCGGCGGCAGAACGTCGGGACGGCCGCAAAGTTGCTCGAAATTTTTGGAGGCCCGCACTGAAGCTTCTCACGACCGCGACGGCCCTTCGCAACCAGCTCCACCACCACCACCTGCTCCTCCGCCGTCCCTCCCTTTCTTCCTCACAGCTCTCACCCGGACACCAGTACAATGGCCAAGGACAAGGTCAAGGACAAGAAGGAGAAGAAGGAGAAGCGCTCCGAGTCCGACGGCATCAAGAAGAGCAAGAAGGATAAGAAAGAAAAGAAGGCTGAGCACGTCGCCGATGCCCTTCTCGCCAGCGTGAGCGACGCCAGCTCCGGCGCCGAAGTCAAGACCACCGTCGCCATCAGGAGCGCCGCCGACGAGAGCGATGACGAGACCGCCCGCCCGGCCGTCATCGCCGCCAACCTGGTTCCCTTCGCCGTGCCGCTGGCCGACGACAAGACGACCAAGAAGGTCTTCAAGACCGTGAAGAAGGGTATGTCAATCCGCTGCACCCGTGCGCCGCGCCATTGGCGCCTGGAATCTGCGCACAAACCCTCGCAGAAAGCCCGTAACTAAATCGCTCTCGCACACACACAGCCGCCAAGCACAAGACGCTCAAGCGTGGCGTCAAGGAGGTCGTCAAGGCGGTGCGCAAGTCGCCCACGAACGCGCCCGCCTCGTCGCTGATCGAGGACCCGTCCGCCGTTGTCGTCATCGCCGCCGACATCAGCCCCATGGACGTCATCTCGCACATCCCCGTCCTCTGCGAGGAGCACAACATCCCCTACATATTCGTCTCCTCGCGCGCCGAGCTCGGCGCCGCCGGCAACACCAAGCGCCCCACCTCCGTTGTCATGATTTGCAAGGACCGCGGCTCCAAGAAGGGCGCTGCCGACGAGAAGCCCGGCGACGAGGCCGAGTACAAGGATGCGTACGACGGCGCCGTCAAGGCCGTGCTCAAGGCCTCCAAGGGCGTGAGGCGTTGAGCTGAGAACGCACTGCAGTAGCTGTGTGAGGTTTTGCTTCGCGTCTTCGTGGGGCATGTTAGAAATGCTGAATGAAGAGCAGCGTTGTCACATATGTGCCGCTTTTGTTGGCTACAAGGTGTCGGGTGGAGAATGAATGAGGATCTCCCTGCTGCTCACAATAAATCACGGGAATGATACGGCGCATGCGGCGTTGGATGGTCGGGTAACGGGCTTCTTTTGTGTACAGTTGTTACTCGGGCTTCGACAATCAGCGAATGACAAAAAAAAGTCGGTGGCGGGTTAATTCTGTGTCAATGAGATGGAAGGAACGGCCGTCCGGCCAAGACATGGTGGTTACCATATATGGTAGCTCATATCCAATCAAAAGAAGTTCGATTGATGTTCTTTGCGCGGTCCATTCTCGAATATTCCCTTCCGAACAGTGCGAACTAGTCTATCTAGCCGAGAACGACTGCTGTAAGGCTGCTGTTTTCATATTGGACTCTTGATCAGTCAGGTAAGAGCGTCATTGGGTCACTGCAGATGGGCTCGAAGTTGATCAGAAGAAATCTTAATTTCTTTGCGGCTCATCTATCGTATTATCCTTCTCTATAAGAGCTCGCTCCACGAGTATCCCGATCCGGGTTCCATGTCCTATGCATTCGACGCCGTTTTTTCCCCATGCTTCCAAAATTAAAACCAGTACGCCAAAATCCGTGGTATCTCGCGCAGAAGGAAAATCAACCATCTTGTTCTAAAAAGCACCAAAAGACTTGCATCTTCCTCTCGATGAATCTCTCTAGTGGAACACCCAGAGCGGCAAGCCGCCGGGGCCTCTGGCGGCTCTCCTGCCGTCCTCGCCCTCCATCTCGACGTAGGCGGGGGTGGAGCTGCCGCTCATCATCTCCTCCTCGGTCTCCATGGGGCTCTCCATGACTAGCTCCAGCCAGTGGGCGAAGCCGGGCTCGACGCTGCCGGTGACCTTGACGCTGCCGACGCCGCGGACCTCCTCGAAGAGGCGCAGGACGCTGTAGTCGCAGGCCTCGAACTGGGCCTGCCAGCAGTCAACCTCGAGCGAGTCGGCGCCGGAGAAGGCGGCGGCGACGTCCTGGGCGGTGAAGAAGGGGTCGGTGTCGAGGCGGATGCTGACGCGCCAGTTGCGGATCTGCGAGGTGACGGAGTTGCGAAGGATGGGCTTGCTCGGCTCGATCAGGAAGGGCATCTTGGTGAGGAGGCTGCCGTGCGCGGAGAAGGTGTTACGCGCATACAGGATGGGCGTCGCCTCGTCGTGGATCTGCTTGCAGGTGCTGAGGATGGCCGGGTGGATGTCGGCCTTGGGCAGGTTGCGACACGACGAGGAGTGGTAGCTGGCGGCGCGGCGTTGCTGCTCGGTCAGGTCGGGCGGCGTGAGGAGCATCTCGTAGATTTCGTTGCGGAGCTCGCCCGGGAGGCTGAGGAAGGACGTCGTCGTCTGCTGTTGTTCTTCGGGCATTGGTGTTGGTTGGGGTTGGGGTGGTGGTGATGCGCCGCGGAGAGTCATAGTGGTCGGCTGTTGATTTGCCGAGATGGTTGTGGTGGTGGTGGTAGCCATGATTGATGGTTGTTTGTTCTCAGGTATTGATGGACTGAGGTTGGTGGTGATTGTTTGCCAATTGATTTGACTGGTGTTGAGTGATGCTGTTTGCTGGTGAGCAGAAGTGGCATTGGCAGCCGCATTGGGCGGGCGTATATATGTAAAGGCATGGTGGCTTGCGGTGCTGCTAGGGCGGCCGATAATAGGAGCAAGCCAGGGCTGCGGGCCGCCTCGCATGCATCTCGCACGGCCGTGGCGTGTTCGGAGGTGCCTGGCTTATCGCGTGAGTGGTTTTTTGGCAGAGTCTCAGAAGCTGGAAATCGGGATGTGCGACGCAGGTGTGCGTAAGGTGTACGAGGACGGGAGGAATCGGGAGTCGTCGGAGGCGCCTCGGGGCCGCGAGAGAGTAGGGTGATCATCGCCGCGCACGGGCCGCCGTCACCTGTATCTGCCGCGGCCGGCCAATCGCTGCCCGGCGGCCGTGTCGCGCCTGTAGGTGGTGGAGTGATGCTGCCTCATCCGATCGACCCATCCCTTGTGTACAGCAGAGCCCCCTTCGAAACCTGCCAGCGCCGAGCCCCTCCGACTTTTCGCCCCAGAAGTCGTCGTTCCTTGTTCTAGCGCCCGTTCGCCGGCCCGCTTCCAGGCCTTGCCCATTCGTCGATCCTTTCTGCGTCCCTGTCCTCGCCGGACTGTGCCACAATCCTCTGCTGACCGGCTCCGTCCATGCTTGCAGAAATTTGTTCTGGCCACGCCACGGCCAACACAGCGAGTTGTCGAGATACGAGCCCAACTTTGCGAATCTACACCGGCGAAACGTGTCGGAGCTCGAGCGGACGCGCCTTTGTCCTCCTCCCACGAATCGCGGAGAAATTACCCGCTCCTACACTGGCTTTACCTGCCTACCACTCACAGATATCAGCTTGGTCAATGATTCTCCGAATCACCGCTGTTAACGCGCCGGTCCCACTAGGCCACGCATTTGCTATTTCTTCACCTCGATCCTTCTGATGAGTTTTTTCTTCCTTTTTCTTTTTCTTTTTCTTGGGCGGCTATCGCTTTTGCTGCACCGGAAACCAGGAAGAAGCGAGATAACCGGTCCACGAAGGGTTTCCCTGCTCATCTACTGATGAGTCAACTGAGTCAACGTCATCCGCAAAGAGAGCATGCCTGGCACAAGATCCCAGTTCGGCGCCGTTGTCGCCGCGCTGAGCCCAAGCAGGGTTTGTGGAGAACCGTGAGCGCCCGGGAGATCGCCCGGTCCTTATCGGGCTAAACGAGCGGATGATGAAGATCCAGAGGACGCCCCTTTCAGCGGATGCTTTCGCCGGTTGGTTTTCGTCTCTTTCGAGGACCGAGCGCCAGTTTCATCATCGTGCTCCTCGCGGGAATCGGCATCTGTCGGGTGTGATGATGATGATGCTCACAAGCCCGGGCCTTGTGAGTTGTCCGAACCCTGTTAATCCCCTGTGAATCCAGGAAGTTACCAAAAAAATAATTCATTGCGTCCGTGTGCGTTCCTGGAAAAAGAGCAGTGCTCAATTGCTGCCACACCGTTAGCTGACCAAGATATCCAATCATCCACCATTCATTACGGGCGCCGCACTCGAGGAATATTGAGGTCATGTCTACAGACATTCCTGCGATGACCGCAGAGTCCAGTCCACACAAAATGACAGGAAGGCTCCGGAATGACCAAGATGGGAATCGTCTCAAGAGTTTAGACCAGAATGGAATAGCTCGCAAAATCATCAGCAGCTACTACAAAGCACAAACCTGTCCTCGGTCGCTATCGAGTTCCCCGACTCCGTGAAACCTACTTCGTTGGGTCGGTATCTGCAGGTCATGCGTCTCTCCACTTTGGTGAACCGTCTGAGTAGCGACTATAGCCTGGCCAGTACGTGGGAACGGTGCGTGCGAGTTGCCATACCGAGCGTCCCAATATTCGACACCGAGGACCGAGATTTTGTGCAACGTCGATAGTCCGGTCAAGCGTGGGGTGACGAGCTGCTGATGTGTTGTCCCAGAAACGTCTCCGGCGCATCCGGTTCTGCAACAGTCCTAGTAACACGACCAGGTTGTATGGCAGTTTCCAGCCCGGAGATATGGTATTGGAATGGTCGGCACGACAGAATCAGGATGAGCGGTATGCAAACGGAATCTCGGAAGCCACGGTTGTCCAGGGTCGATGATGCAGGTCGTACGGCTTTTGGCGATATGCTAGGAGATTTTACGCCGGAGTCGAAACGGTGGTTGGACGCTATCAAGATACTGTGTAGTGGCTGATGCGATCGCATAGGGCTTTCATGTGAAGTTAATATGACTCGAGCCCTTTCGACATCCCATCTGTCAAAACCGTAAGCTTCCTGGGTCAGGTACAGCCTCAGAGGGGCGATATGCAGCATGGCCTATTCGACTGCGAGCGTGAAGGGTTGTCGGTGTGATCGGACGGAACTTCGAGAGAAAAAGAACAGGAAAGGGGACAGCCGGGGCTCAGCGGCAGGCATCTGGGGCGTTAAGTATTCCCCTGATAAAATGTGCCATTATCCTCTCATGATCTCGTGAGATTTGTCTGTGCAGGCTATTTGGAGGCTTGGGCCCGCTTCAATCCGGTCCGGTTTTTACCGGCTATCACGCTGCTGTTGGGAGGTGCACATTAACCGGCAGCATGCCGAGACGGCATAAGATGCGGCAATCCTAATCCGGCAGCGATACTCAAGTGCTACGGCGAATGAGAATTCTCGGTCTCGGGGCGTCTTGGAAACCCGAGAAATGAGCGAATGAGGATTGCGGAAAACCACTGGAAGGGTGGGAAAGCGATTGAGGGATTGGAAAGGCTGTCTTGCAGGAAGGAAGGGCAGCCATCGCGCAGTCTTCAGCGGTAAGAATGCATGTAAAGCAGGAATGTCGGCCTCAAGTGGTGTGGACACGCTCCAAAAATGGTGATAGCATGACGCTGGGCAACTAAGCCTCACTAAAATCAATACGTCGCCGCCAGCCGCTCCAACAGGTGATCCTTGGCCGTGAGCACCGTAGTCCTCTCCCGCGCTCCTTCCTTTCCGCCCTGCTCCTTCACCACATCGCTGGGTACCGGCACCAGTTTCGCATCATCCACAGGGTGGCAGAAATACGCGATGCTGTACCTGTCCTGTTCCATCCGACCTGTCTCCTCCTGTGGAAACACAACCCGGTGCACTGTGCTTTTCAGCAGCCCGTCCGTCCAGTAACTTAGCAGGTCCCCAATGTTCATGAGTATGGGTGGCTGGGTCTCGTCGCCCGTTGGGTTCACAGGAACGGGTGCCCACGCTCCCTCGGGCGTTAGGATCTCGAGCCCGGGCTGGCCTCGGGGCTGCTGGAACAACAGCGTGACGCTGCCATAATCGGAGTGGGCGCCGGCGCGGATGTCCGTGCTGTCGATGGGCGGCAGCGCCGGGTAGTACAGCAGGCGGAGGATTGAGCCGGACGTGCCTGCAGATCGGTCGTGTCGCGTCGCGAACCAGGAGTCGCCGCCGTCAGAAGCTGGGACGCGTAGAGCGAGACCGAAGAGGCGGAGCAAGTGGTTGCAAAGGGCGTGGCATCGCGCTTGAAAGTCACCAAGTTGAGATTCATGCGGCGCGAGGGGCGCAGGGAGCGGCTGTGGGGCCTGGTTGGAAAGTGTGTATTCACCGATGTTGAAGGCCCTTGTAGGGGTGTAAGGAAGCCAGCTCGGCGAGCATTTTAGGGAGGAGGGACGCACTCTTTGAAATCACCGCGCTGCAAGATTGTTAGGATGGGTGTCGAAAGGAACGCAGGTCAAGTCAAAGTCGGACTCCCACGAGACAAAAAGAAGTTTGAATATACTCTCATCTGATACTGCTGGTGGAAGTGGCTACCTTTTGGCTCTTGGGGTCCAGAGTCTCGGCGTTCATGCCAACCCAGCCTTGGTTCTTGCCTTTCTGATAAGAGCATGCTGCCTTCACCTCGCGGGGTGAGTTGAAGAATTCACGAGACTTGAGACGTCAGATAGCGGCCTGAACAGAATGCGGATCTCTGGGCTACCAATTCGAAGATAGACCGGATATGCTCAGGCGGCAGGATTGCGCCGTAGTTGCTCACGAAGACGAAGCCATGGGTGGACGCGGCGTCGAGCAGCTGACTGGCAACCTCGGGCGTGGGTGATGCAACGTCAATGACGGGGATCACGGCGGCGGAAGCGGTGGCGAGCGGCATTGCGAAGCGGGGTGGATAGGTAGCGTGGTGTTGAGCGGCGGCCGTAGGGCTGATGAGCGCAGGGGCCTCGTTTGCGCGGGCTGGGGCGGTCACTACTTCGTAGCGCGTTGCGGTTGCGGGCGTCGACTCGGCAGTGCGACACTGACCACGCAGCTTGCGGCAGCTCCTCGACAACCACCCCCAAGCAGCAGCCTCAAGGCGCCGCCCTCCACCACCCCGCTGCCCAACCGCCCTGTTGCTCCTCGGCGGAGTGCGTCCCCCCTCTGCGCTGTCTTTCCTTCAAATTGCCCCGTCTTTAATTGCCAGTCGCCCCGTCCTCCCCGTCCGCCTAGCCTCACAACATGATCTCTACTCAGGACGATTGGGCCGCCAACCTGGCCGAGCACTCCAAGCTGGACGAGCTCTCCGGCCTTTCTGTCGCTATCGATGCCGCCGATCACCTCACCCGTCTGCTTAACGACCCGCAATGGAAGGAGCCGCTGCTCCCCGCCCTGGGTGGTTTGCCCTTCTCCATGAAGCGCCTTGTGCTCGACGACCTGCAGCGCTGGAAGAACCACAACATCACACCGCTCTTCGTCTTCAATGGTTTGGACTTTGGCAAGCGCGACAGATCGTTCCGCACCTCGGACGACGCCTCGCGTGTCACCGCCGAAGCTTGGGAGCTCTACAACCAGAGCGAGGCCGAGCGCGCTGTGCAGACATTCGGGGAGGCTCGTACGTTGTCTCAAATCCTTGCCGTATGAGATGCATTCTGACATGCGTTTCCTGCCACAGCTTCAACCAGAACCGATGACTACCTGCGCAACTTCCAGTTCCTCTTGAACGAGGCTGGCGCCGAGTTCATTGTCGCGCCCTACACCGCATGGGCCCAGGTATGTGCACCAATTGGCGGAGAAAAGACTCTTGGCTGATCGTGCTACAGCTTGCATACCTTGAGAAGAACGCAAAGCACCTTTGGCAAGCCATTGCTGGTCCGTCCGAGCTGCTCTTCTTCGATATCGAGAGGGTGATCACGGCATGGGATTGGGAGCGCGGCGAGTTCACATGGATGGGCAGGCGGCAATGCATGAGCGATCTGGGCAACCTGGGGCCCGAGCAATTCATCGACGCATGCCTGTTGGCAGGCTCTGAACTGCTGCCTCCCCTGCCCATGCTCGAAACCCGCAGGAACAAGCCCAAGATTAGGAGTGCTGTCGAGATGATGATGTCGCTTGGTCGCACCGGCATGTCCGTCTGCCAGAACTACCAAGATGACCCGAAGCTCCGCTCTATGAACTACACCGACAAGTTCATGCGCGCCAAGATGTCCATTCAGCACCATATCATCATCACCCTTGATGGCAAAGTCGAAGTCCTCAACAACGACCGCGCACCCGGCGATGTCCACGACTTTATGAGCCAGCGCCTTCCCGATGAAGTCTACTTCTACCTTTCCAGGGGCGCCATTGGCTCAAGGGTTCTCACTGCACGCACGTCCGCGGAGATCATTGAGATTGCCCCGCTGGACGGCGGTGAATCCCAGGAATACCGTGAGCTCGTGCGCGACCAGCTTGTTCCCCTTCGCAACACTACTATCTCTCTTCTCTCGTCATCTCTGCACCGCTTCTACCAGCACAAGGACGTCTCCCTCTACACATGGTTCGACCGCAACAATGCTAAGACCATTTCTTTGAGGGATACGTCGGACTTCCGCCCCATCCTAAGTAACTGGAACGTGAAGGCAGCGCTGATCCAGGAGAAGGTCAAGTCGTTGGAGGGAGCGGAGACAATTGGGTTCGCGATCCAGTCGCTGAAGGATGCCGACTTTGCTGCGAAAACATTGACCAAGAAGGACACTTCGAAGCTTTTGAGCGCCAGTGACGAGCTTCTTTACAACTCGGTCTGGCGATTCCTGCAGCTGCGTGAATTCATTGACGCTAAGCACAACCTCACGCAGTGGGGTGAAGCTCTCAATGCCGCCATCACGGCGCTCAATGGGCGCTCGGAGCTGGAAGAGGCTGTTTTCATCGCCATGGAGCTTACCCGCCTCAACATCCTCACCTCCAAGAACATGTTCCCCACGTACGGCGGTCCGCCCATCCGTGGCTCCGAAACCGACAAGCACAACAATCTCCTCGTATCTCGAGTCGCTTGCTTGGGCAAACTCCGCCACAGGCCTATCGGCTTCACCGGCCCCTTGAGCAGGCATTTGCTTGGCTACCACTCTGTCATCTCTTCGGTACGCAGTAGCCTTCGTGACCTTGCCGAAGTCAGCCTTGCGACGCTCCTTCTCAACGGCGATGCCGAGCGTGACCGCAGCGATTACATCGACCTCGGGATCAAGCTACCATTTGGCATCCCCAACGACTGTGCCATGGGTATTGCGGTCAAGTCGTACCTCGACGAGCTCCACATTCAGCCCGACCCGACGACCCCTGAAGCGAAGGCCAGCACCAAGACTCGCGCGGCGCGTGATTGGTTCCCTGAGAGCATTGATTTCATCGGCGATCTCGACATTGCCTTCAAGCTCTGGGATGCCGTGTACGCCGGCATCAAAGTGGCCAGTGAGGCTGGTCTGGTAAGAGATGGCGCAGCTTGGGACGAGGTGAACAAGTGGCTTGCACCTAGACGCTGAGGAGCTCTTTCCCTCGGCAAGCAGTTTCGGTATGCGGAATGATGGTATGATGTATAAGAGAATGAGTTGCTGGAATCAAGGCGGTTACGAACTCGCTGGGCATGCTCAAAGCAACAAAGCATAATACAGAAAGTGAAGGGGGAGGGTATCAAGGCCATGGACGTAATCGCTCGACTGTGCTCCACCGTCAAGACACACAGGAACAAGCTGCCTACCAGGGATGAAGCCAAGGAGCACTGGGAGGGGGAACTGGGTGAGTCGCCGGAGAGGAGAAGAAAAAAAAGGGTGGTGGTCAATGATATCAAACGTGTTGCTTAGCTAAGGGGGCTGAATGATGCACTTAAGCGGCATATATGATATATGTCGCGACACAACTCAAATAAAAACTTCCAAGGTGCCATGTTCTCCAGAACGCAGTCGTGTTCATGAGGTATAAAATATGCGGAGCCAGATACATACCTGGAGGCGTCGACCTGCCTTTTCGGGAAGACCGACACCCGAGCTGTCAGCCTGCGGCGAAGAACAGCCGTGCCCCGCGGTCAATCCGAACCCGCTGCACATCCCACCTTCCATGCTGACCCCAACCTTCCACACGTGAACTTGCCCACAACCACTTCGACCGCCACCACTACGCCTTCGCGCCGCCTACTGTCGACCCCATCTTCTCTTTTCGCAGGGTCTGCAAGTTCCGTCGAACCCCACGCTCGACAATGGCCACGGAAGGCACCGAGCTGGCCGCGGCGCCGGCGCCGGCGACGGCGACCCAAACTTCACCCTCCGCCACCTCAGAGCTCCCCGTGGTCAACATCGGTACGCGGCGATCCGCGCTGGCGCGAGTGCAGACGGATCTTGTGGAGGCGATGTTGAAGGAGGCGTGGCCGGACAGGAAGTACGCGATCCACGCCATGGCGACCATGGGCGACAAGAATCAGACGACGGCGCTGCACAACTTCGGGGCCAAGGCCCTGTGGACACACGAGCTGGAGGCGCTGCTGGCGAAGGGGGAGCTGGACATGATTGTGCATTGCTTGAAGGGTGGGTCACACTGGTGTTCTCTTTTTTGTTCCTCCCGAGCACGCAGGCTTGCTTCCGTTTGGGATTTCTAGGACTCTCTGTTCTCTTCCCCTCTTCCGCCTTTTATTAGGGAAGAAAAAAAAACGACATTGGTCGAGGAGAAGAAAATCACTGGGCTTTTCAATCGTACATAGCTGACACCAACCGCCCGCAGACATGCCCACCCAGCTACCGCCCGGCATGTCCCTCGGCGCCATCCTCCCGCGCGAGGACCCGCGCGACGCCTTCGTCCTCAAGGCCTCGCTGGCAGCCGACCCGGCGACGGCCTCGACGCACGCAACCGTCGGCTCGCTGCCCGCGGGTTCCGTCATCGGCACGTCGTCGGTGCGGCGGTCGGCGCAGCTGAAGCGCCTGTATCCGCACCTGCGCTTCGCTGACGTGCGCGGCAACGTGGGCACGCGGCTGGCCAAGCTCGATAGCACCGACCCGAACGACGTCCAGTACACGGCGCTGATCCTGGCGGCGGCGGGGCTGAAGCGGCTGGGCCTGGACGACCGCATCACGGCGCTGCTGAGCAAGAAGGAGGGCGGCATGCTGTACGCCGTCGGCCAGGGCGCGCTGACCATTGAGGTGCGCGCCGACGACAACAAGACCATTGAGCTGCTGTCGCGCGTCGGCTGCGAGCGCACCGCCCGCGCCTGCCTCGCCGAGCGCAGCCTAATGCGCACCCTCGAGGGCGGCTGCAGCGTGCCCATTGGCGTCGAGACCGAATGGGTCGCCGAAGACAGCGACGACCTCGTCATGCGTGCCATTGTCGCCAGCCTCGACGGCACCGAGGCCGCAGAGGTCGAGCTCACAACCAAGATCGCTTCCAGAGAGGCCGCCGACGAGTTTGGCCGGACCGTCGCCGCGGCGTTGATCGAGAGGGGCGCCGCTGCCATCCTGGAGAAGATCAACTTGAACAGAGGTATCGTCGAGGCGCAGGGTGACGCATAGCGGAGGGAAAAGAGAAGGCCAATCGTGGGATAGGGAGGTGAGGAAGGACGATGGCGTACTAAAATTGAACGCCCAAACGCTTTCGTAAGTGGCAAGGGACCGTACTAACATGGCAAACCAACAAAATTGGGGAGTACTGCAGCAGGGAAGAGATGCCTTGTGAGCAGATAGGGTCGAGTGGCCGACCTCAATGGTCAATCAGTAGTTGAAACAAACTTTCACTTGAAGTTTTTTCGTCTCTTCTCAATTTTTTGGGGACTGTACATACGGACACGGCCAAATCCCCCCTTCTTCTGCGCTGCAAGCAGGTAGAAGTTACTGCTGTTGTATGTATCAGCTCGGGCCTACGGTACTCTACGCTCTGTGATCACCCTATTCTATCTACTAGCGACGAGCGAAGGATCAATCAAATATAGAGAACTTCACATTGAAATTCCGCCTACCCCAAGATATGCCAGCACACATACCTTTCCATAGGGCCAAGGCCTCCGCATCCTCGGACATACATTATTTACGACATCGTCTATTGTGCGAGCAGCTCGGAAGACTAAAGTATGGTATTACCAAATCTATCCTCTATGTAGACGAACCAGAAGTCTAGTACTTTGCAACCCTCAATTTCTATTTTGTCGTTGCACTATCAATCTTTTCCTCGTTAGCAAAACAACAAATGCTAACTGCCGCCACCCCTTTCCTGATTGCTCTCCCCTTTCTACTATCCACCAAACGTGTATCCCCAATTCTCCATGATATCCGCGTGTGAAGAAAAAGCTTGCGAATTACCTATACGGTCCCCATACGAACCATATCGATGCTGAACAATGTTAAAAAAGGAGTAACAAAAAATTAAGATACAAGAAGCTCTTGAAAAGTTTCCTTCCCAGCCGGGCCCCTCTCATCATCAAATCATCCCCCCCACCACCCTTGTTTGATCAAGTTTTCCCCCGTCATCCCTCATCATCGTTCCCATACAATACTCATCTTCATCATATTACCCATTTCGCTTCTCTTTTTCCCCCCTCCCATTTCCCCCTCCTACTTCTTGAACCACCTCAACCCGCTCGAACTCCTCTTGTGGTGTCCTTTCCCACCGTTCCCACTCTCCCCCGCGTCTCCTTCGCCATTCTCTCCACCCTCCTCACCACCGTCCTCCTGCAGCGTGGGCCGCCTCGGTTCCGCGAACCTGATGCCAGGAGTCTTCTGCTGCTGCTGCTGTTCCGGCTCCGACTCCTGTTCTCGCGCTCGCTCTTGCTCTCGCTCTTGTTCTCGCGCTTTCTCTCGCTCCCTCTCTTGCTCTCTCTCTTGCTCTTGCTCTTGCTCTTGCTCTCGCTCTCGCTCTCGCTCTCGCTCCTGCTCCAACTCCTGCTCCAGCTCCTGCTCCAGCTCCTGCTCCTTAGCCGCTACTTCTTCTTCATCCACCTCGGCAACGGCGGCGGCCGCAGCGGCGGCAGCCTTTGCCTTTTCGCGCTCGGCCTTCTTCTCCACGGGCATGTTTCTCCTGATGCCCTTGCCGTCCTCCTCCTCGCTCTCGCTGTCTGTCGACTCGTCGCCGCCGCCCAGACCCAGCGCGCCCTCGCGTCTCCGGCGCTCCGCCGCAGTCTCGCCCTCGTCCAGGTGAGTCGGCTGCGCGCGCGACTTCTCGCCCGTCTCTGTGCGGCCCGCGGCCTTGGCCACGCCGCCCCGACGACTGGATGATGTCGAGCCGTCGGTGCTGGGGCGGCTGAGCGCACTGGCCGTGGCGCCTGGTGAGACGCCTGGCGAACGCGAGGAAGATGCGGCCTTGTTGTTTGCGGAAGAAGTCGCCATCTGACGGCGGCGGGCTTCTGCTGCCGTCTCGCGACCGCCTAGCGCGTCGCGCATGTTGTGGAAGGGGATTTCTCCCTCCTCGTCCGAGTCGCTCGTGTGCTCCTGGCGGGCGCTCTCAATAGCGGCCTTCTGCTGTTGTTGCTGCAGGCGGGCGTGGTCCTTGGCATCGTTGCGGGCCTCCTCCTTGACAGGCTCGGGGACGTCGCTGTTCTCGACGAACTTGGTGCGCGCCTTCGGGTCCATCTGCTGGATCTGCTGGATGAACTCGGCCTTACTCATGCGGCGGCCACCAGCGTTGACGGTGAAGCGAATGCGCTCGTCATCGCTTTGCTCCTCCTGTATCCTCTTCTTTTTCTTTTCCTCGCGCGGCTTGGCGGCAGCCTTACTGCTTTCACCGGCGACCTCCCCGTGACTGGCTGCGGCCTCCGCCTCGCCATGGGACATTCCAAGGTAGGTACCCATACGAGCCAAGCGTTGACGGGTCTTGTCGCTGACCGGGGCCTTCTCGCCTTGTTTCGATGCGTCTGCCGGGATATCGTACTTCTTGATGACCTCACCGTCCTCGTCCTCCACGATAATCGTGTTGCCGAACTGGTAGGCCAGGGCGGGTCCGCGCTTCTTCTTATGTACCTCTTCACCATCAGCGCCAGTCTGGCGACGGTGAAGCATTCCACGCCAGTGCTTCTTCGGATGCTCGGCGGTATCCTTGATCTCGCGGGCCACTTGGTCTTCAGCGCGCTCGTCGTGTTCTGTCTGTGCGACGCCACCCTCTACATCCTTCTCCTTCATGAGCTTGCGACCGTCTTTCTTGGCCTCTCGCTTGATTTCGTTTTCAGACTTGTCCGGGATGTCGCGTACGTCCAACACGTTGCCCTCCTCATCCTCGAAGATCATCTTGTCACCCTCTTGGTAGACTTCCTGTTCGGGAGACCTGATCTTATCAACGTCGGGAGACTCGTCGCTGTTCAGAGCGGTAGTATCTGAATCTTCACGGGCGTTGGAGGGTGCATCGGTGGTATCGTGCTCGCGGCGCGCAGGAGTGATTGCAGATTGGCTGATAGGTCCACCTGGGCCCATGCTTCTCCTCCGTCTGCTTGGCCGACGGCTGGATGACCGGCTCTGAGCATCGTCGTCCTTCTTCCTGCCGAGGAAACCGCGTGGTACACTAAGAAAGCCTTCGGATCCGTATTCACCCTTCTCACCCTTTTCATCCCACGAGGAATCTGTCTCTGTTTCTCCGGGTCGGCGCAGAGACATGGAGCTCTTGGAACGAGACTGAATACGGGGTAAGCGGTCCATCCAGCTCGGGCCCTCCTCGTTTGCTTGAGTGTAAGACAAGGTCAGAGTCAATGTATTGATGTGCTTGCCCAGCGTGAAAACAGCAATGGAGGAGCCATGGACGATGATCGAGCAAATTACCAGGAAACACGTGATGGGCCAGATCAGCTCGATAATGTTCATATGCGGAAAACCAGGTTCTGGTAGCTCGGCCAGTGGCGTCGTCTCTTCCGTCTCCATCTCGGCACGTGCAAGAATGGCAACGAAGATAGCGCCCACTCCGATGGGTCCGAAGTGACCAGCAAACAGCGCCTCTCGGTATGTTTTGATGTCTGGAATTATGGGCTTCATGAGCATCATGATGGGAATACGGCGGAATAGAAGAACCAAGATTGCGATAACGACGAGCTTCCAGGGGCTGGTTCCAATGATGTCGGAGTTGAACTGATTCCAAGGGATGATGGTTCCGAAGTAGACGAAGAAGGTCAAGTTGATAAGCAGATCGATAACGTTGGATACGTGGGCTTCTTCCGTTTTTTCCAAAAACCAGCCGTCGTTGCTGAAGCCAACGCCGCAGGCGAAGCCTATCAGCAAGTCATCCATGCCAAGCAAGCTTCCAGATCCAGCACAGAAGAGCGCAAGAACGAAGTAGAAGACCAAGAAACTCTCACGATCAATGAGATCCTTTTCGTGGGAGTATCTGATCAGACGCCTAGCGATGTATCCGACAGCCACGCCATAAACGGCGCCGAAGATGCACTCGTACAAGACGGTATAGCAAAACCAGTGCAGAGCAACCTCCTCAGGATGGTGTCTGTAACGGATGATGTAGACGGCCAGGTAGATGAAGGGAAAAGCCATGCCATCGTTACAGCCCGACTCGGCGGACAGAAGATCACGCAGATGCTTTGGCACACGCTTGGCAAACTTGCCCTTACCGACGACTGAAGAGGCCAGAACGGGATCGGTGGCGGTGACGCAGGCGGCAATGCAGAGGCTGTCCAGCCAATTGAGTTCGTTGTGCATGAAGGCCCAGATAAACAAGCTCGTTATCAGCCAGCCGAAGGTCATGACGGGGATTAGCAGGGCGGTAACGGATCTCCAGTGACGCTCCATGTACGCCTTGGGCAATTCGACACCGACGGCAAAGCACTGGACGACCAGGACAATGCGGGAGAATTCCAGGGTGATCAGGTCGGTGTTACCCCATTCCAGCGGGTTGATTAGATTGGCGGCATGAGGCCCGAAGATGATGCCGCATATGGTGGCGACGGTGGCTTCGCCAATGTACAAGCGCTCCTTGATGACGGAGGAGCAGAGCATGAACAGCGAGGTGAAGCCGCCCAGGATGATGTACACCAGGTGCGGCTTGGTGATGGAGAGGTGTTCCCAGGCCATGTTGACGGTTCCTGGCTAATGCAGCCCTGTGCTAGCAAGGTAAGGTGTAGCGGTAACGACAGGCGGCCGGTGGGTGGTGCGCGAGTACAGGGCGGTTATGTGCCAACGAAAACGGAGGGCGCCGTATGGAGGACGCCTTCACTCGGTCTGGGTTGGTGTGCCGGGGTTGACTGCATGTAGCCACTGGTCGCGCCCAGTCGCCGCTCCGTTCAGCCGCGTGGGCGGTGTGGCAGGGGGAGGTAGGTATCGACGGCGCGAGCGGCGGTGACGGCGGTAGAAGTCAAAGGTAGAGTCGTGTTGTAGGGCAGCGAATGTGCTGGAGGGGCGCAGGTAGCCCCGAGCGTTGGGAGCGTGGACTGCGGCAGTGGTGAGCCCGGGTTGGCGGCACGACGGGGAATAGGGTCGGGCTGGTCGTCGTGCAGAACAGAAGCAGCTCTCGCGGCGGGCGCTCAATGTTTAACTAGGATCGGGACTCAAGCCGTACTTACATGGATTTGCCGCTTCGGGTGACGCAGCGTTGCTAAGTGGATGGAGCCCACCGCTCGGCCTTACTCGCTGGGCACGATGACGGATGCGCGCCCCGCCGCCTGCTGTTCTGTGCGCGGGGTGCAGAGCCTCTCCACGGATTAAACGGCACGCCGCCGCGCGCTGCTTTTTTCTTTTCTTCTGCTTCAACGGGAATGCGCCAAGCTGCCAACAACGCGAAGCTGCGAAGCAAAGAAGAGGTAAGCCGGCTTGGTGAGATTCGCGACCGCTGCCGTGGTCCTGCCCGGCCGCGTCCCGTACTTGTATTCGCCGCCGCAGCCTTCGCTCTTCCACCGCTGTCTCCGCGCCCGCTTGGCGGAGCTCTTAGCCCGAGCCTGCGAAGCCTTGGCTGCAGCGCCGCAGCAAATCGCAAGCCCCGCCTGCCGACTGCTCCCCTCCTGCCTTGCTCGCCGTCCGCGCAACCAACTGCTTTGCTCCGAACCTGCGCTCCACCAGCCTGCCTCGGCTCGAACGCCGAGACGGCTGTTGCGGATCGAACGAGCGAGTGAGCGAGCTGTTGCGCCGGTTGGCGCTGCGGCGTCTGGTGACTCGCACGCCCGTGGACAACCGTCGACGGCTACCATGGTTGCCACCGCGGCAGACCGCCTCAGATAACAAAGTTATGCGTGTCCAGATGACAAGAACAAGCGCTTGCTGATCGCTGCATGTCGGCTTCCTGATGACCGCCCATCTTTCTTAACATCGGGATTTGATGTGCGCCGCGCGGGGATGCTGGACGCCGCGTCTTGGGGGAGGCGTCTGCAAGCGAAGGCCCAAAATCCGAGGCCACAGCCCATGCGAGCACCAGCATTGCTAGCCAATCACGCCATACATTTCTTGGAACTACCTTATTCCCGCCCGACCACCATGCGGTGTGGACGTTGCCTGCCAAGCACGCCGGCTGCGATACGTAGAAGAAACAAAACCAAGGCCAGCTCAACTCCCGGCGCTCGCGCTCGTGCTCGTTTTCCTGGGAACTACAAAGTCTAGAAGCAATCCAACAACGCCCCAAATGCAGCTGTGCAGTCGTGCAAATATAGCACAGAGAACGTAACCAACGGATCTGCTGCTGGCTGGACCATGCTGTGTCAGGCTCGTTCTCGCCCCCCTTCTAAGCCAAGCACAATCCCCGCTTCCCGTTCCGAATATCCCAACCAAATTATATCGTTCCCAAAATCATCTACTGGTCGTGAAGAAAATCGTAAATCGTGCTGTACAATGTACTTTTGCGTGCGTCCGCTACCTGTCGAGCGGCAGCCAGGTGCGCCGCTCGTCCATGCTGCGGTTGATTCGGCTGCCTGGTGTCAGCGGCACGTCCACCCGCCCCGGCGTCCGTGCGCTTTCTCCTTCACCGTCGCTGTCCTCGTCGTACGCGTCTGACAATCGTGAGAAGTAGTCAGCAAGCCCGGATGTCGGGCTGGCAATGCTGTCGTATTGCGGCGGCGGGGTCTGGAGAGGCGGTGGCGGATGCTCCTCGTCGAACGCCGGCGGATTGAACGACGGCTGGCGCAGGAGGTGAATGGGTCGCTGAAGACGTGGGTCTGTTGGTCCCCCGATGTGGGCCTGTTGTGGTCGAGCCAGCTGGGGACTGGGCACTTCAGGCACGCTATTGTGCGTGCGTGCGCTGTTGAGCGCGTTGATCGTCGGGATGAATGATGCAGGCGACCCGCGCCGAACTGGCGCCCCAGGACATCCGCATTCCGGCATGGTGTGGATGTTCTCGCCCGCCTCAGGGGAGGAGTACGCTGGCAGCGCCGTGTTTGCCTGCGTTGCTCTGCATGAGAGAATGTGGAATGGCGAATCGATGGAAATCTCAAAGTGCCGTCTCTTGGCAGGGTCAGTTTGATCAGGTCGCGACAGGCGCATGACGATCTGGGGCACACGTCAGTAACCGCTCGTCCTGCTCTGCTGGGAAAGGTCAAATACCTTGATCCAGTGGTGGACTTGGATGTTCTGATACGTCGTATCAAAGTGCAACTTGTGCAGCTTCTGATCCTTCTCACGCTGATTGTGGCAGCTCGGCAGTTGCACGTTGAATTCCATCTCCGTTGGTCCTATATTGCTCTCGCCGTCGAGGTTGCCGAGCAGGTTTGTAGAATCTTGCAGAGTAATGTTGTCCATGTCCCCTCGTGCGGCAGCGACCCTCTGATCGTAGGGTACACCTCCCCCGGTAATGATCCTCATGGTACTTCCCGGATATGTGCTGTTTGCAGGCCCGTCGGCTCGCTTTTCAAAGAGCTGGACCTTTCGCGTAGGCTCTATCCGGTGCACGCGCTTGTTGTTGCAATAGTATTCAACGTTTTCGGTGACAAACACCTTGATTCGATGGCATTGCACTTTCGCCAACGGTGTGAGTTTGAAGGCAATTGGCACTTGCGATCCCAATGGAAAGGATTTGCCGGAAATGACAATATCATAGTGCAACTGGTCCTCCCAATTCCGACTGATTGCGATAGGTTCGACTTGCTCGAGAGAGCCTTCTGAGGGTGCTCTTATAAGTACCACTTCCTTGGTCCCGACGAGGTTGGCTCTGAATGCGCCTGACCGTTCGACTACCGCTTCAAGTTCATACTTAACGGAGCCCAGATCAACGTCGATGGTCTCTGGCAAGTGGCTGTCGAGTGGCAATTCGAAATTGTAGATGTAGTCGCCGGGTTGGAAAGTGCGGTAACCCTTTTGGGCTATGGACGGGCCGCCCGATGAAGACTCTCCCTTTCCGAAACTTCTGGACTGGTTTACTTGCAATGAGAGTCGCTTCGCATCCTTAGAGCTGAGATTTGTACTTGAGCTCATGGGCGAGCGGGCGAAATCGAAGGACAGCTTTCCATCCTTGCTGCTTATTGGCACTTGAAGGGTGCTCTCTTTCCGCTCGTGGAGTTCGACGTGATCGGCGCAACTGCCGTGTTCGGCAGTGGGGAATTGAGCATTGAAGAAGGGCCAGGTATGGCTCATGATGTGGTCCGTCTCTTCAAAGTCAGTCTTCTTCGGGGGGATGCCTGTCATGTGTAAGTCGCGCGGGTTTGTCAACGGCAGCATGGAGTGGAAGTACCTTCGGGCCATTTGGTGGTGGCCTTGCCTTTAAATTTGAGCGTCACCGCCTTGATCTTGGCACTCTTCGTGACTCTCAAATGTAGGCTTCCGCGCAGCATGGCAGTGCTTCTCTCTGAATGCTCATTTTGCTCGAAACCTTGCAAGAAGAGGACGGGCTCGGCCAACGCGATCCCGACGCTGATTCCATTGCCCGAAGCCAGGGGCTTATCATCGGGAATGGTTTGAGTGATGGAGGATACCACGCTCTTTCTGCTGCCAATGGACCGGCCAGACGCCGAACGCACGGTTTCCGCAAGCACCGGTCTCGAAACCATGCCGCTTACTGGACCACCAACAGGAGGATGGGGCATTGTGCGCATGGTCTCACAGCTCACAGCCCGTTGGCCCTCGGCCGAAGACTGCTCGTTGTCTCCGCTGCCGAAGCTGGGGACACGGGTGGGAGAGGGCGAAGGCTTGTCCTTGTCGCCGTGAGAGGCGATGAAAGAGCGCAGGAAACGCTTTGCGTTCTCCCGTGGGCCTGCCAGTTTTTCTATGACCACTGGTCGGCTTCTTCTTGATTTGCGGCGGATGACGGAGAAATCGGGAGGCACACGAGCAATGTGGATGCGCTGAGGCCGGCGGCTGCGAGGGTTGAAGATAGGACCTCGGGTCTGGAGGTAGGCGGAAGGAGTCGAGGTGCACACTGAGTGCCGGTTACTACTTCGCTGGGGCTCGTCGGGCAGATAGCTGAGGCGACCGCGTTCGGTGTGGACTCGGAGATACTCTGTCATGATGGAAATTGGCGTGAGCGTCAATGGAGGGGCGTGCAGGCATGCAACAGGCGCGGGAAGCAGGGACAAGGACGCGAATGGCAACGACAGTGGGTTTCAGGACAAATAAGAGGAGGGCCGGAGGAGGTGAGCACACGGGCGACGCGTGAGAGCGGGCACGACGCGGCTGGAGATGACGAGAGCGGACAAAGGAAGAGTGGGAGGACAGCGGCTGAGGGCTGGGTTGGGGCTGATGAGAACTTACAGATCTGGGGAGACGATATGGGAAACGACTAACGGTGCTGCGGAGACAGGCATGCAGCATGCCGGTGAGCTCAGAGTGCCTTTTGCGCGGGCGGTCAAGGGTTTGCTGGTTCGGCGTGGAATGTCATGCGCGGGTCCGCGCAAAACGACTACTGAGACCGCTGCTCCCTGCTTAAAACGACTGGGGCGACTGGCGGCGGGAAACAGGATAGTGACGACGCAGGGTAGCGAAGCTTTTGCGGCACCGAACAGGAAAGTCGGCGGCAGATCTCGAGTGGAGGGCGGGCGGCGTCAGTAGTGCCAGTGCAGCGCCAGCACGATGTGAGAGAGGGCTCTGATGGCCAATCCCCCGGCAGCGCTCCCTAATAAGACCGATGATTCCTTCTTGCACTGCGGCCAGCCCAGAGCGGCTTAGAACGGTGACCTCACCACAGGATCAACGCGCGCCCTCCAGTGCCGCGGCCGCCCATCCGAGCCATCCGGGTGCTGCATTCTGGCCACAACGCTGCCAGGTCTTGGATGCACACGCTCCGCGGCGAGGCGTGCTGCGCAGGAGCCACGCTGGCGACGCTACGGCCCAAGGCTGGGAGGCTGCTCGCTCGCTGCCAGGCGCTGCTCTGCGCGCTGCCATCAGCCCAGGCTATCCCGACAAGTAGCCCTGGCCGGCGTCTATAGTGGCCCACGTCACGCAGCATGATGCGACAAAGTGAAGTGCGGAGTGCGGCCGAGGCACCAGTCGGCCCCTGTCGCCCATGCCGCGATCTCTGGCGCGCCAGTCCCCATGGATGCTGTCCACCAGCCCTCCGCCATCCAAAACATGCCCAGATCTGCGCTTATTAACCCGACGGGGCTGCGTGCTCAGCCGGCGGCCCTCAAAGCAGCTCCGGCGATCGGAAGCCTTTTTCAAGAGCAGAAGGTGTCGCGACACCTGCCTGCATGATGAAAAATTTCGAACTGGGCCCATATGACGAGCATCGGATCGCACGCCGCCGACTCGCGCAGTAACCGCCTCGCCCTTCTCTGCGCGCCCTGACAATTGTCAGGCCCGGCGTGGCCCTGACCGCCACCCTCCGTAGCGCGGCGTGCGTTTGACGTCGCTCGTGGACCCCTTTGTTCTTTTTGGGACGAAGGATGAAAAAGCACATGGTGTGGGGAACGTTAGCCACCGAGACCGATCTCCTGCGTCTGACGACATTGGCTGCGATGGCAGAAGCTTGGCAGCGTGTCCTCCTGCTCCGCTCTCCGCAAAAGAGGCTGTCTGAGGGGTTCCCCAGCCCGCATGACGGCCAATCCGAACTGTGCATTGATAATGCCAGGCGAGGCGCTGCTAGGTAGTTCTAATTGGTTGCGACCAGGCTGGGAAAGACAGCGCCGTGTTACACGCCGCACCGGCGCTGTGCGGCGAGCGGCCAACGCGTGCCCGATGAGAGATTCTCACGTGCCCGCGCCGCGAACGCGTCGAGGCTCGAGTCGCGTCGCAGCCGACTCCAACCCGCCCGCAACGCCAACGCTGAAGCTCCACCACAGGCGCCAGCATGCCGGACCAAGCAGATCAGGGTAAGCTCCTGCTATTCCTCTGCTTTCGCGCTATTGCTCTGCCACCTGGTTGCTAATAGCTGCCAGCTCGGGCGCAATCGCCCCTCCTGCATGTTATCCTCTGCTGCACCTCCATTGGTCCCGAAAAGAGAGTACGCCGTCACCCATGCAGCCCGCCACTCGTGATTGCTCAATCTGAACGTTTGACAGAATGAACTCGCAAAATGGGCAACCGACATGGGCGCCGTCCACAAGTACGACCTTACCTCCGACGTAACCCACCTCGTTGTCGGCCACATAGATACCCAGAAGTACAAATATGTTGCCAAGGAGCGCCCCGACGTCAAGGTCGTCTTACCCGCCTGGATCGCAGCTGTGCGAGAGTCCTGGCTACAAGGCGGGGAAACTGATGTGGAAAATCTGGAAGAGGAGTATCGCGTGCCTACCTTCAATGGTCTGCGCATATGCATAACGGGGTTCGAAGACTGTGAGCAGCTATCGTTAATGTGGAGATGAATGTGCTGACCGTAGACAGTATCGGAGCGGAAATACCTCGAAGAGACCGTCACCGCTCACGGCGCGGCATACCAGGGCGATTTAACGAGGGCCGTCACCCACCTTATCACGGCAACCCCTTCAGGCAAGAAGTTCAACTTTGCTCGGCAGTGGGGCCTCAAGACCGTTTCGCGGGAGTGGCTCACGGACAGCATTGAACGTCGAATGGCTCTCGATGAGGCATTGTACGACCCTTTGCTACCGAAAGAAGCGCGCGGAGAGGGCGCGTTCAAACGACTTCCGGCCGATACAACGCCACTGGGCAAGCGCTTACGCACGCCTGCTGTAGACGACGGAGAAGGCAAGCGAAAATTGAGGCGGACCGCAAGCACCAAGCTAGGAAGTCAAAGCTCGGCTATCTGGAACGACATCACAAGTGGAAGTTTCGGTGTGAAGCAAGAAGAAGACAATTCTTGGCAGGAATTTGGAAATGACGACGTGGGCTGTAATGAGATGGTTCCTCCTATGAACAAGGCCGATATTCACGGCAGCGCAAGTGTGGATCAATCGGGCGGTGCGCACAACCAGCCGCCTCTGTACAAGCGGAGTGCAGGCTGTTTCGATGGCAGAGTCATATACGTGTATGGCTTTGCTCGTGCCAAGGTTTGTCGACACACCGTTGGGAGACTCGAGAGTACCATGCTCACCAAGATACAGACCGAGATTCTTCAGCGACATCTTCATCAGCATGGAGCACAGCTTGCTGTGACGTCAGAACAGCTCTGCTCACACGAGGACTCAGAGTTAGAGGCCGGCTTTTTGATCACTCCTTCAGATATTGCTCGTGACGCGCTTGAGGACCTGCCGATTGTCGCCGAGGGCCTCACGCGCGTCAACGAGTGGTGGGTGGAGAAGTGCCTCTATCAGAAGAAGATCGTCGATCCTGCTAAAGAAGTGATTTGCAAGCCTTTCCCCCGGCTTCCAGTTCCAGGTAGGCCTTCTGCTGCTTCACTATGACCACTGTTGACGTCCAGCAGGTTTTGAAAACCTGATCATCACGTCGACTTCATTTACTGATTACGACCGCCTGCACGTATCGAAGGCCGTCAAGCTGATGGGTCAGTCCCTTCCTGCTCGTTGTGTGCGTCAGATGCACTGACCCGTTCCTAATTAGGTGGCACCTATGACGAAGTGCTGAAAGAAAGCGTGTCGGTCTTGATCTGCAATTCTGATTCGCCCCAGATCCCTAAGGCCAAATACTGTCTAGAGCGTTCTATTCCCGTTGTAAGCCCGTCCTGGCTGTGGAGTTGCATCTCCGCGGGCGAACGGCAACCATTCGAAGCGCATGCGATACATCTACCTTCCGAGGGATCCAGAGATTCATCGCAGCAGCCACAGACGCGAAAGAGCTCTGCAACAAGCGCAGAAGTCTCTACAAAGGAACGGTAAGCCAATTTCGGCCGAGAGTGGTCGTTTCTACGGCGGATATGGGATTCTAAGGTCGCGATTGCGTCTCCTATGGTCATCTAATTGTCCGTGTTGCATCCGCATATACGTCATCCGCACTTGAAATGTTGCTGACGCAGAGCGTCCAGGCTTTTACGAGAGCAAAGTCGTCACAATAAACTCACACTATCAAAACCCGCGTCTCCGGATCGCCACGGTTTGGAACGCCAAACAAGCCGTTCGAAACTAGAGGCTAAGGAACCTGGTGAGCGGAAACGAGCTCGTACGAGCAGACCCGCTCTGCCGTTGTACGAATCGGCAAGCGAGGACGGGACTGGAGGCACCGTCGCTGCTGGAGCGGCTGCCTCGGGCGATCCGGCACCTCCCTATCCCGATGATGACGCCGTCTCGCAGCCAAAATACCTGCAGGAGTTGTCGCAATCGGACGCTAACGCACTTCGAAAACCCTTGCCCACAGACGTATCACCTGCAGATCAGCTGAAGCCGCAGCATCCTGACAGCCTCACCAACAGCACAACCATCACCCCGTCGGTCGCTGCCGCTCCGCCACAAGCCGACAGCCGCTCGACCGCCGACATCAACTCCACCATTGCCGCATTGCTCGCCCAGAAGAAGCAAAAGGAATCCATCCGCCCCGCTTCCGCCGGTTCCGACAACAATGCCACCGGCGCCGGCGTGGCCCGCACCAACCGGCAGCAGCGCCGCCGCCAGATCGGCCGCGCGCCCAGCATGGCATCCAACGGGTCGGCGCCATCTTCACTGTCTGCGCACAACTCCTTCTCAGCCGCCGCCACGAAAGCCGCCGCTGTTGCTGAAGACGAGGACACGGCTGCTGCCGCCCCACCGCCTTGGACGGACGAGGCACCGGCGGCCAGTCAGGCTCTCGCGTGGGGTGACGGCGGGGATGAAGCGGAGCGCGTGGAGGTGATCAGGCGGCTGGGCGGGAAGGTAGTGGGTGGGGGTGGCGCGGGCGGTACTACCGACGGTATGAGGGCGGTGGAGCGGATCGGGAGGGTTGCGGATGCTGCGGACGGGTCTGGGGTCGGGACTGGGGCTAGAAATATGAGGACGAGAGCAGCTGGCGGGAGGGGCCACTAAGTTTGGTGTTCGCTGGGGCTGGTTATGCGAACCGCTGTTGTTGGGTGGCGTGTCAGGCATCTGTATGTAGGACTGGCTGAGTTGACTCGACTTCCGCGGGCGTTGTAGCGCACGAACGGTCTTTGATGAATAAGTTACTGAATATCGACTATGGCTCATACGGGAAGTAGATTGTGTTTGATACTGAGGTATACTGGGGAATAATTATTCTAGGTATATGGTTGAAAACGACTCACGAACTTTACAAGAATATATTGCATACTTTTCAGTCACTTATTTTCACGGCACCTTCCAGCAATTACCTCAATGATTTCGCGCCTATATCCAAGTATCGTGAGTTATGCGCACTCACCTTCTTCACCGCTCCGCACGCCGTCTATTACTGCACCTGCCCCGCAAAAGCAGCCCAGGTAAGACGGTCGTCATTTAGAGTGATACAAAATGCGAAGGAGAGTGAGTCGGAGAAGATATCGTAGTCCGCGTTTAACAAGAACGAATGTCGCATACCGCGTCAATGGACCCAGAGAAAAGGCCGATTTTGCTGCGTCTTCTTTTTGACAACCGGAAAAGAAATACTCGACACTCCAACGTCCCCTTGCAGAAAAAGCAATAAGCAGGAAAACACAGGGCTAACGATCTGCAGCTAACAAGGAAATACATATCAAAAGAAAGCCGTGAGGAAAAAGAGAAAGGCAGAAAAGCAAGCAGCAAAACAAAACAAAACCGTGACTTCTAAGATGATGTCGATTGACGGTGCTTTTAGTAGCCCAAGTTTCCCAACGTTTCCTTTTTTCATTGTAGGTGTTTTCTGGTCGACTTGTGACGTAAACATGCTCCTTATGTTATTCCTTGTGCTCAGGTACGGGACCAGGTCGCAAAGTCCTCAATTCTCTCGTGCTGAGCAAGTATGCAGTCACCCAAATATGCGATATCGGAGTTACAGACGAGATGATACGTCGTACAGTCGCTCCAAGGATCGGTTTATGCGACTAAGTCGTATTCGCGGCAATACTCCGCCACGGTGTACAGTCTATCCTTACCAAAATCAGCTCGAATTCGCCGGGTAGTAGGGAAGGGAAAACCAAAAATGAAAACGAAAGTATCACCCGACGAATTTACTCCGAAAGTTTGAGGGTGGACTATGCGTCATCGCGGAGTATTGCCGCACACATAATCTAGTCGCATAAAGCGATCCTTGGAGCGACTATAGTGATCTCATTGAAGGTTTCGCAACCAGCCTAACAGAAACAGATCTTTTCTAGCAATCATAACGTACCACTGAGCTCTTAGCACTTGCATAAAGTAACCGATCCACCCGACAAAAAACAGAGTAAGGAGTAAGCCAGACGTAACAGAACGGCGAAAGAAGAAACCTAAAGCAAAAAGCAGTTGTTCCTCCAAACAATCCGAGGGCAGTCTTCTAAGGTAAAGGAGTAAAGCCGCCCTGGGGTATCAGTGATTGAATGCAAACAGTAGCCAGTCGTTAAGCCAAAAACCAAATAAGCCATCCGTGCAAGTGTCCCATTTTCTGTTAAAGTTCATACCATATCCCATGAATCCGATCATCCCGTTGAAGTCGTGTCGTACAGGTCTCCATCAAAGTCCCATTCCTGTTTCTTGGTTGGTTCCATTCTCATCATGACAGTACCGTGTACCTGGCATCTCAACCCACGTTCTCCGTCCCATTCAAAAGCACGTCCAATAAGTCGTAGCCTCCAACATCTGGTCCATAAGCGTTGCTGTTTACGTCTGCGCCATATGAGTTCAGAAGTGGGTCCAGGGGGAGCGCCAACCAGTCGGCTCCGCCGTTCCCGAAGCCGCCGTAGTCGCCGTTGTCGCTACCAAACCCAGGAAACTGATTGTTGTTACTGTTGCTACCGCTGCTGCTATCCGCACTCCCGCCATTGCTGTTTGACAGTGGGTTGTGCGAGTTGTAAGGCGAGCCAAACGTCGGCGGCGGCATGATTGAAATGTTGTTCGATCCTGGATCATATGTCTCAGTGCTGATGCCCCAAAGTGGGTGGCTAGAGTTTGGCGTTGCACGACCGTTGGAAGCAACAGGGCTGGCGGGGCCACTTAGGCCACTGGAGCTGTAGTTGGGCCACTGGGGATTGTTACCGTTGTTGCCGTTGTGGTTGTATCCTTGGCCAGGGTGGGGAGGTGGCATCATGGGATTGTTGTAGTTTTGCTGATTGGACGTGATACCGGCAGTTGGCAGGCTTGGGCTTTGGCTTGTGGCGCGGCTAGCTTGCAGTGAATTTCTACCGGAGCCCGATCCAGCCATGCGCACAAAGCGGGACTTGATACGGGTAATCAGCGTAATCAGCATGCCTGCGAAACGATTGCCAACGTGCACATCGTCGACGATGCAGTTGCGCAGTGCTGAGACAGCTTCCTCCATCAAACCAAGAGAAAGCGCAACATCATCTTCTGTGGCGCCGAGCGCAAAGGTCTTGAGCAGTATAATGGTGACAGAGATGATGCGGAAGAACGTCCGTACCGGCGCGTGCTTCAAATAACCACCGGGTTCTAGGCCCTTGGTGACGATTTGCAGCACGTTTCGACAGCCATCAATGACTTCCCGAATGAAGTGGCGATCATCGCCGTACCATCGCACAAGCATGTGAGGAGGAATCGTGCCAGTCGGCAAGGAGCCCAAACCAGTCGCCCCGTTGGCGGCGGCAGCAGCAGCATGTGTATTCGTGACGCATCTCTCAACCACGGCCTGGAGGGCTAGGGAGTTGATGTATACTCTGCTGTACTCGTACTCGATCGCCAGGACGTCGTGCATGAGTTTGGGGACTGTCTTATCAGCAGCACGTACGAAGCCTGCAGGAAAGCTCTACTCACTAATGTTTTTATATCTATCCAAGTGCGAGCGGAATTCTCGAAGAATTGGCTGGAACTCGGCCAAGAGCTTCTTGTACTCTTGCGTCCTGATCAGCTCTCGCGTGCGGCGGCGGTTAGAGAACATGTCCTGGTTCCCTTTCTCCATGATGACGGCAATCTCCATCCAGAAATACAAGACCATTTCCTGGCTGTTGATCCTTCTCTCCGCGCCCGGCGAACTACCAGCCTCCTCGCGGATGATCTTCCCGGTTCTCTTCAGCATCGAGAAGCGATCCTGCAAGCGGTCGTCGGGACTCTTGAGGAACGTCTTGTCTCGTTGCGATCGCGGAAGCATTGAAGTAAGCCCGACTCGACCACTGGTTTGGGTAATATAGATCAGCAGGAGCTCGCGGAGATGGTTCTTCCTCCGGTAGTAAGCCTCGATTTTCGCGGGCGGAAGGTGCTTGTTCTCTTCGTGGAAGTCGGTCTCGCTCTTGTCGTCGAAGACGCCGATCTCATAGGCCAAAGCTAGAGCATTTCCAAGCAGCATCCAACACATCCTGTCGCTCCTCCAACAAGGCTCTAGCCAGCTGTCGATCCTTTGACCGCCTAGCCCTCTGCATTGGTCGTTCACCGCCTCAGACAAACAACCGTTGACCATGTTAGCCATCATCTCCTCATCGGGGGCCATGAGTTCGTCATCATCGTCTCCTGGGGGGAAGTGTAAAGCACGGGGGTGCCACTCGGTGAGGAGCATCAGGCTCTCAACGGTTCCCAAAGTGCGGAGACCCTTTCGGGATAGCGGGTTGACGTCGCAGCTTTGTTGGGCACCAGCACCACAGAACCCGCCGCCAAACTGTTCCTGGCCCCATATCATGCGGTCTATCATGCCCTGCAGGTAGCTCCATAACTTTTCGTGAATCGCATACGGGCGGGAGCTGGAGCCTGGGCCAGTCAAGGACATGTAGCGGGATGCTACGGTCAAGAGGGTGACGACGAGCATAGGTTCCTCGGTGAGCAGAGTGCTATGGGACTCATACTTCTCGAAGTTGGGCACGACAATAGGCGTTAGCGGCGACAGGTACCTGTAGAAGTAGTCCAAGTATGCGATGCCTTCTCTGGCGGTGAACCAGCCTGCACGGACAAAGC
The DNA here is from genome assembly GCA_022560015.1 of Diplodia mutila. Lineage (NCBI taxonomy): Eukaryota > Fungi > Ascomycota > Dothideomycetes > Botryosphaeriales > Botryosphaeriaceae > Diplodia > Diplodia mutila. The sequence continues at coordinate 41,918 of JAFISB010000221.1, forward strand.
GGAAGCGTGACCACGCCTTGATGGCCTGCTCAAAGCCACTCTGGTTGTTCGCTTCGCTTTGCACCTGGCCTTGTGCGATGGCTGGATCTATGGCAGGTTCGACGGTGGGGCGGGTGCCCGGGCTGGGGTAAGGCTGAGAGTTGTTGACTCCAGGGCTGGTCAGATTGGGCTGAGAGCCCGGAGTGGTGGCGGTGAGAGAGGCAGTGCTCATGGTGCGCTGGTGCATGGTGTTGCTGTCGGATCTGTGGTGCTCGATATCGCCGGTGCGGCCGGCAGCCTCGAAGAGCAGGTTGAGGGCGTCATGGCCACTAAAGACCTCTTTCGACTGCAGGATGGCAGTGGTCTCATTGTTCACCTGCTGCTGATCATCGTGTGACTGCTGACTGGCGTTGGGACGGCGCAGGGGCTGCAGGCGGCCAACCGAACCGCCGGGCGTCAGCGGGCGTGGTATGGGTGGCTGCTGGGTGAAGCTGGGGCGGCGCGGCGTCTCAGAATCTTCGCGGAGGCGCTTGCGGCCGTTGTGGACCTCGAAGTCGGCGGGCTCCTCGTCCTCGAAGCCCTCGCCGCCATCCTGGGGCTTGCGTTTGCGGCGGGTGGCGGAGAAGAAGCACTCTTTGCTCTCGCGGCGGCAGCGCACGCACGGCGGGTCGTGAGGGTTGTCGACAGGCCCCAGGTCGCAGCGCACCTTGCGGCGGCGGCAGGGGATGCAGGCTTGATAGGTACGGGTATGCTGGCCTTGCTGCGAGCCCGGCTTCCCAGGCGGCGAGGCGCTGTCGTGCTGGGCGCTGTGCGAGGGCGTCGAGTTTGACATGGCGGCGTCGAGGTTCAGCGACTCGGTTTGCGACGGCACAGCGGGCTGAAGCTCCAGAGAGAGGGCTGCGAAGGCGGGGGTTCGCAGCGATCGCCAGTGCCGACAGGTGGGTCGCCCGAGGGTAGAGACGGCGCATCGACAATGCCCCAGCCGCGCACCCACTGCCAATTGCGTGCTGTGAGCGGTGGTGAGGACGCGAATGGGGAAAACGGGGAGGTGTTCGAGGGCTGTTGTGGTCAGCGCCGAGTCACGAGTCCCGTCGCCTCTGGTGCGCCCGCCCGCCTTATGCACGCGACGGCCAGACGGGCAAGGCGTGGCAAGCGGAGGAATGCGCGAGGTAAGCTTCTCAAGAGGCAGGTGCACGCTGCGAAAATGCTAGCCGCGCCTGCCATTGGGCAATGCTGCCATCGTGATGTGTCTAAAGCATTCCATGCAGTAGTCTCCGTCTCGCTCCTCCCCGCTTCCGCCCATCGTGAGCCTGCCCGCAACCAAAGCCACCCCGCAGCTTCCGCCCATTCTGTGGGGTAATCGAAACTACTCGCCCCGCCACTGCTCAAACTCCTCCGCAAGGTGCGCCTTCAGCTTCTGCACGTTTTTGCCGAAGCTCCGCTCGCACCGCCAGCACTCGAACTCCCTGTTGAGATAGCCCTCGTCACCGGGATGTCTTCTCGGGTCGTCTTGCGCTAGGGGAAACGCGTCCAACGGAACTAGGAAGGGCGTCGAAAAGCTGTTGTAGTGCTTCCGGTGCTTCAGGCAGGGCGAGTGCCGGTCTGGAGACAGGACGTGGACATGGAGGTTGGCCATGGACGGGCCAGCGTGGATCCCCACGAGCAGATCCGCTGTCCAGTCCCGTCCTGGCGGCAGCTCCTCCTCGTCTGGCGGATCTTCCGACTCCATGGCCTCTATGCGCCCCCGTTCTTGCTTAGAGAACCGTCCGTACCGGCGGCGAAGCTCACTGCCCACCATCTTCTTGACTCTTTCCGCCTCGGTCTTGCAAGCCGCGAGGAATTGCGCATCCTCGAGCGCCTCAAATGGATGCACGAGCGTTTTTGCCTTGTCCCGTGGCAGAATTAGACAATGGATGACAGACTTTGGGAACAGGTCGTTAATGATGACGAAGTCGTCATTGTAGTCGATCACGCGGTCTTTCTCGAACTGCTCAGGGTGATCGATGTATGCCCCCAGCCCATACATGCCTGGAAATACCTTGGTGCCGACGGTTGTTGACTTGCGGCTTTCCTTGGCCGTTTTGTCCGACGACTTGGGCTGCTTGCGAGACATGAGTTCTGTGACTGTCAACACTCAGCAGGTGGACTCTACAGTGCCCCAGGCCACCTACAAGCATTAGGGCGCTTGCCGGCTGTGGAGCTGGAGGTGTCAACCACCGCCTCTCCCTTCACTTCCTCGCCGGTGGTGGGGTGCTCTTGTTCTTTGCCAATTGCTGCCATGATTGGAAGGGGCTTAAGTGATGCTGTTGGGCGAAACGCTCGCACTAGCGTTCGTGTTTTCCAGGGGCACATGGGAAGGTGTTTGTCGGGAAGGAAAAGGACTTTGCGTCATGTGCTGTTGTCCAGACTCAGCCCTACGAGTGGCGGAAGTGGTTGCCGGAGGGGTTTGTGCGGCAGGCGTGGCCGGGGCCAAGAAAGCAAGGCGGGACCGGCAACCTGACCTGGCGCAGGAAGGCGCGTGCGGGCCGTGAATTTCGTCGACGGGGTTGCCGATCCTGAGCTTTCCCCCACGCCGTGCATCAAGATGGCTTCACCACCGCACCTCCGTCACCCCGGCCCGACTTACACTCGCGAGGATGCCCAAGAAGCCCCATCCTCCGCGCGGAGGCGGCGGCTCCAAGAAATCCGCCCCCCCGCTGCTGGGCGCTGAAGATACCAGCTTCATCGTCTTCTCCAACTCCAAGGGCGATTCAAAGAAAAGCAAAAAGGCCGACGACGCCGCCAAGAGTGACGCCAACGATAAGGGCAAGGGCAAGTCCAAGGCTCCGCCTGAGCAGCCTGAGGATGCGCCCAAGAAACCCGACGTACGCACCGTAATTGGCGGCGCGTCATGGACCGGGAAGCTGCCTGTCAACATGCTCTCGGAGCAGTGCCAGAAGCAGAAATGGGCGAAGCCCGAATATACAATGGTAAATAGCAGCCCATCTGCATGGCCGCGTGGTTCGGGTAGCTGACAGTTCTGCAGACCAAGGTCAAAGATGGCTTCGTCTCCCATGTAATCCTCAAGGCTACCAACCCCAAAACCCGCGAAACCACCACCCTACCTCCTATGAGACTCCCAATCGAGAAACAAGAGCTCGCAGTGCAATCGACCGCCCTCGAAGCCCGCCATTTCGCTGCTACGTATACGCTGTTCCGCATCGCTTCCATGAAGAACATCCACATGATGATGCCTCCGACGTACAAGGACTTGTGGAAGGGCGCGTTCGCGGACATGAAGAAAGAAGATGTGAAGAATGGCAAAGGCTGGATGTACGAAGCTGACCCTTTCGTCGCTCAGAAGGAAAGGGAACAGGCTAAGGCCGAGGCTGAGAAGAAGCGGGAGGAAGCCGCGAAGCAGCGGGAGAAGGCTGGGGGGCAGTCCAGCGGTGCGAGCAATATCATGCGCGGCTGGACTCGGGTTCCGAAGCTCGACATGGGCAAGAGGATCCGAGCAGAAATTGAGCGCCTAATTCGGCGGGATGCTGTGTGGAACCCCCACAGCGTCAAAATATCATCCGCTGAGCGCTCCGCCCTTATTGGTGAGGTTGTTCAGTTGGGATTCCGCCAAAGCCACGTTGAGGAAGCCGCGGAAATCTGCAAAGACCGGGAGGAAATCCTCGAATGGCTTCTCATCCATGTTCCGGAAGACGATCTTCCGCCTTGGAGTCTGCCTGAGGGTTATACTGCAGGCATCAGCATGGCCAGCGGTAATTTGAAGCGGGAGGCTGCTCTCAAGCGCCTTGCAGCCACTGGTTATGCCATGGAGCTCTGCGAAGAGGCTCTTGATACATTCGACGGCGATGAGGCTGAAGCGGCAGGCTTATTGCAAGCTCGACTTCTGGGTGATGATGAGCTAGCAGAGCAACTGTCTAGCGCAACCATAGTTGACGAGAGTGAATCGCAAGAAGACATATGGGCCGAAGAACAGATCATTCTGGCTTCGATTTACGACGAGAAATATTCCACAGCTGGACAGGATCAATTCCAAATCCGACTCGAAATTGTCGATGGGACGAAGACCGAGTTCTTGCTGAATGTGCGCAAGCCTGCAGGGCTGTATCCGAACGTCCTACCTATCATTTCAATTAACGCGAAAATTCCGGCTTACATCCGGTTAAGCATCATCAGGCAAGCACTAAGCCACGCCAAGGAGAACTTTCTCGGCGAGCAAATGGTTTTCAATATTGTGGATTGGCTAGAACACGAAATACCCTCCATCATTGGCAATCCAGGAAGACTCACGGATGTTTCCTCTGCCATATCCGCGGCAGACACTGGTGTTCACGCTGAAGCGATCAAACAGAAAGAAAGGAGACAGCGCCGACCTAAGCCAGTCAACCTACGGCCAGGTTCTCAGGCTAGTCAACGTATGCTCGAGCAGTGGCGAATCAAGCAGAGTTCTCCGGACCAGCAGCGCATGCTTCGCGTGAGGCAAAACCTGCCTGCTTGGAAATTGCTTCCGGATATTGTCGAAGCAGTCAAAAATCACCAAGTCGTCATCATCTCTGGAGAGACCGGCTCTGGAAAGTCAACGCAGTCAGTTCAGTTCATCCTCGATGACCTGATCCAACGTCAGCTTGGAGAATCAGCCAACATTGTCTGCACGCAGCCTCGGCGAATTTCCGCGCTCGGTTTGGCGGACAGAGTCGCCGATGAGCGTTGCACTGCTGTGGGCGACGAGGTCGGTTACTCAATCCGTGGCGAATCTAGGCACAAGCCTGGAGTCACCAAGTTGACATTCATGACTACCGGTGTTCTCCTTCGCCGGCTTCAAACGTCGGGGGGCCGCCCCGATGATGTGGTGGCTTCTTTGACCGACATTACTCATGTTGTTGTTGATGAAGTCCATGAGCGGAGCTTGGACACGGACTTCCTGCTCGTTCTGCTGAGGGATGTCTTGAAGAAGCGCAATGATCTTCGAGTCATTCTCATGAGTGCTACTCTCGACGCGGATGTGTTTGCATCTTTCTTCAAGCCTGCCGTGGGTCAGGTCGGAATGGTGGAGATCGCGGGCCGTACGCACCCTGTGACGGACTACTATGTCGACGATGTTATCCGAATGTCTGGCTTCAATGGCCACTCGGCAGACGAAGACTGGGAGGACGAAGAGGCCCAAAAGAACATCGGTGGCACACTGAGGAGTATTGGCATGCGGATCAATTATGATTTGATCGCGCAAACAGTGCACCACATTGATGCGGAGCTGGGAGCTCAAGACGGTGCCATCCTAATCTTTCTTCCTGGAACAATGGAGATCGATAGGACGATACAGGTAACCTGCGCGAGCATGTACCATGCAGGATCTTTGTGACACTAACACTATATACCAGGCTCTTCGCTCCATGCCGAACGTGCATGCCCTCCCACTTCATGCGTCTCTACTTCCAGCCGAACAACGCCGAGTTTTCCCTCCGCCACCTAAAGGCAAGAGAAAGGTGATTGCATCCACTAATGTCGCGGAGACTTCAATTACCATCGAGGATGTCGTGGCAGTCATTGATACCGGCAGGGTCAAAGAAACGAGCTTTGACCCGGCAAACAATATGGTCAAGCTTGCGGAGACATGGGCATCTCGTGCCGCTTGCAAGCAACGCCGCGGCCGTGCTGGTCGTGTTCGAGCTGGAACTTGCTACAAACTCTACACGCGGAACGTCGAGAGGGACAAGATGATGGAGAGACCTGATCCCGAGATCCGACGAGTCCCTCTCGAACAACTTTGTCTGTCCGTCAAGGCAATGGGCGTCAATGACGTAGCGGGCTTCCTCGCGGGCGCTCTGACACCTCCCGACAGCATTGCGGTGGAGGGTGCTCTGGAACTTCTCGGACGGATGGGAGCTATTGATGGCGATGAAATGACTGCTTTGGGCAGACATCTTGCTGTTGTCCCTGCTGACCTTCGCTGCGCCAAGCTTATGGTGTACGGAGCAACATTTGGTTGCCTCGAGTCTTGCCTCACCATCGCATCGATTTTAACCGTCCGCAGTCCGTTTGTCTCGCCCCAGACCAAGCGAGAAGAATCAAAGGCAGCCCGTTCAGCGTTCGGTAAGGGCCAAGGCGATCTCATTGCCGACCTTCGCGCCTACGAGCAGTGGAGCTGCTTCAAGGAAAAGGGCATTTCGTTCCGCGATCTGCGTGCTTTTTGCGAACAGAATTTTCTCAGTCTCCAGACCCTCAACGATATTACCTCTACCCGGCGGCAATACCTCTCCTCTCTACAAGAGACGGGCTTTATTCCTTTGCGTTATTCATCCTACAGCGACTTTGGCGCACAGGAGGTTGCTTCGCTCAACCGCCACAGCGCGAATGACGCCCTGATCCGCGCCCTCGTCGCTGGCGCTTTCAACCCCCAGATCGCGCGCATTGACTTTCCGGACAAGAAGTTTGCAGCATCTGTCTCCGGTGCTGTAGAGCTCGATCCTGAAGCCAAGACGATCAAGTACTTCAACCAGGAGAACGGCAGGGTTTTCGTCCACCCAAGCTCGACCGTGTTCGATGCCCAAGGATTCCCAGGTGGTGCGACTTTCATGAGTTACTTCACGAAGATGGCGACGAGCAAGGTTTTCATGAGGGATTTGACGCGTAAGTCTTGGTCACAGGTGCTGTCCCCACATACACGATACAGTTCACTAATCGAAACGTCACAGCATTCAACGCTTACTCCTTGCTGTTGTTCTCCGGGCCAATCACACTTGATACGATGGGCCGCGGCATCGTTGTCGATGGGTGGTTGCGTCTGCGTGGATGGGCTCGCATCGGTGTCTTGGTTTCGAGACTACGCATGATGCTAGATGAGGCATTGGCAAGGAAGATCGATGACCCAACTACGGACTTAGCCGGTAGTGATGTTGTGGGTATCGTGAGAAAACTGGTCGAGCTTGATGGTTTGGACCGGTAAGATGATGAAGAGTACTGCTGGCTAGTAGCGATATGAAATTCCAGGGAGTCATGAGATGATCATCTGCGGAAAAGATTTGCATTGATATATTATTTCAGATTTTAGCAAATAGAAAGGCAGATGTGGCCATGAAAACGCCGGATTCTTGTGGTTCCGGACGACAGCCTTCAGCAAGGCTGGACTGTTCTGAAGCGGATTCTTTGCCAACCTGCTTTCACTCTTCTCTTTCGAGTGCATGGTCATATGATGGTAATCTGCCAAGGCCTCCTTGCCATTGTCCTTCGTTTTGTTCTGCATGGTGGCGGTGATATTTCATTGTTGCCACTGCCACTAAATTTGGGATTATACAGCGAAGCTCTTTGACCTGTTCTTCTTTATATGTTTCTAGCAGATATATTTCTATCCCCAGCCCCACAAGTGAATACACCTGTCATCGCTTACCAAAGTCCATCTTTCCAAATACAAACCACCACAAACCAAAAACCATGAAGCTTACCACAGCCGCCATCCTCCCCCTTCTCACCATCATCACCGCCGCCATCCCCACCCTCAACACCACCCTCTTCGAAGAAGTCGCCCTCATCCCGGCCGACTCCGTCAACAGCACCAGCTCCTCTTCCCTCCAAGCAGCAGAAGCCGTCTCGAAGCGCAACACGGGCTGGGCCGGCGTCTACTACTGCCGCAACACCAACTGGCAGGGCCCCTGCGCGCACACCTGGCTCAAGATCAACCAGTGCATGAACTTCCCCAACGGCTGGGACAATCACATCCAGTCCTTCGGGCCCGACGCGGGCCCGCACTACTGCGTCCTGCACAGCCAGCCCAACTGCGGCGGCGGCGAGCCCAAGTTCCGCATCAGGCATCCCGGCTCGCGCAATACGGAGGAGTATGGGCAGAATAAGAGGGCGAGCAGTGTGAGGTGCAATTATTAGAAACAGAGGAAGGGGAGGGGGGAGGAAGGAGCTGTATGATTGGTATCTGGATTGTAGAGGTTGCGGAGAACACTGTCCTTGATGGAGGAAACGTAGATAAAAATTTATCTTCTGGAAAATGGTCCGATCCTTATTTCTGCATTCGTACTTATGAAAGATGGATCGGCTCGAAAACACCGAAGCTACGGCCGACACCAGACCAAAATGCCTTGGTGGGTGGTCGGCTGCGTGCACGCGTAGATGTGGCTTTCCTTCTAGGTCTTTCCGCAGTTGCGACAGACACAGCGAGAATGAAGCGTGGGGGAAACGGAAGAGGTTCAATAACCCCGGCACCCCTAGCAGGTAAAAGCCCAAGAACCATGGCGGTAAAGGAGCAGAGAAAAATTAAACTTAATATCATTCGCGCTACTTAGTTAGTCTGTGCCCATCCTATTCTACATTCGTTTGCATGTTCCGGCGACACAACCTAGCGGTGACCTCTTCGTCAAGGCGGGATTGTGCTTAAGGGCGATGCCACGCAAGAAAAAGCCAGCTCTTGAATCAACGGAAAAAAAAAATACACAGGATAGCAAAGAGGCAAGTCTCCCGGCGGCAGGTAAGATCGTCGTAGCAAGAAATCGACACATCTAGAGCGCAAGAAAGATCTGCTAGATGCATACTTGACTTACTTTAGTGATCTTACCTTCTCCACTATGCACGATTTGAACAGAAGCAGTACCCTTGGGAAATCACTACCACATCGACTACCTACCCAACTAGGCACGCAGACGGCGAACCGGCATCATACCTACCGCTCTCTGCATTGAGAAAAAGGATGGAGGCAGTAAGTCCAGAACAAAGAAAAGTTAAAACTAGCTTTTGAAGAACCGTGGTTTGGGCGACGAGAGGTAGACCATATGCCGAGACTCCGCAGCCGACGGTGGAGATGCTGCTGAGGTAGTCGAAGGGAAAGAGGGAGGGTTTTGGGGGCCGAGCACAGCGCTTGAAAGCTGGCAGCCAGATTATCCAAGCAGGGTCATGTCCCACGACTTCTTCGGGTTTCTTCTCGATCCTTGGCGGTGTCGAAGGATGTCTCGGCAGCAGAAAGCATTGAGCGCCTCTGTATCTTGGTGTTCAGACGTAGCAATACCTTGTGACGCCTTACCCTGAATGACTGACAGAACGCAAACGCGATTGAGAGCAAGTTGGTCCGTAGTAGCTGCCTCTCGATGCAGTGTGCATGAGTCTCCAAGTAATGGTGCCTTACCCTTGTTGACGAAGGGGTGTAGATGTTGGATGGAGGCGACAAGACTTCGAAGAAGGAAATGATAACCTTTTGTTCGCACAAACCCATAGCGTCATGAGAAGCTGAGCTGGGACGGACGTGAGGCCGCGCTCAGTACCTCCGCTTGCTCCTGGAGTCTTCGTAGCTGTCGCCATCGTAGCCACGCTTGCGGGATGAGTAATCGTCGCGGCCATACCCACCGTCGCGATCGCGGTCGCGGTACTCGCGCCTCGATCCCACTGGCTCGCGGTTGCTACCGCTGGCACCGCGGTCCCTGTCGCCGTACCTGTCGCCGCCATAGCGGCTGCCGCCGCCGCCACCGCCGCCGCCACCGCCGCCGTATCCACCGCCGGGGCCATCGCGGCCACCGTAGCCGCCAGATCTCCCACCTCCGCGAGGGCCTGCTGGCGCTCCCTCCGGAGGCGCTTGACCGCCCCAACCGTTCGACTGGTAGCCGATACCCGACCTGCCCCCATAGCCACGATCACCGCCACGGAATCCACCACCACCTCTTTCACCTCCGCCGAAGCCGCCGCCTCCACGGAAGCCGCCACGTCCGCCGCGGAAGCCACCGCCGAATCCTCCTCTGAAGCCGCCACCGGGGCCTGAGGGAGGGCCGAACCCACCGGGACCCGAGGGGCGGGCGGGCAGCGCCTTGGTGTATCCGCGTCCACCGAGTCCTCCCCCAAGGCGGCGGGGGCGCCAGCCAGAAACGGTACGGCCACGCTCGACGTCGACCAGAACTCTGCGATCTTTGATGCGGATTCCATCGGTCTCTTTGTAGGCAGCTGCATGATGAGACGACCAAGTGGCCACTGTGTCAGTCGAACAATCATATGTTTTACCTTGAGATTCGGAGCATTGTCTGAAAGGTAAAGGGGAATGTAGCGGGGGATGATTTACCCTTCATGTCCTTCTCGCGCTCAAACACAATGAATGCGTAGCCTCTATTCTTCTTTTTAGAAGGCGCATCCTCAGGCTTGGTTGTGTCCTGTACGATGCGAATCTGCCATTCTTGTCGGTAACGAGAACGGTGGAAAGCAAGAGAGAGAGAGAGAGAGGGGGGGGG